>JAXGFW010000029.1:0-297686 GCA_034376525.1 Nicotiana benthamiana | reverse complement strand
GGCCACGCCGTGCCATGTCCTGACGCGTCCTGACACGTGGCATGGCCATGTCCTGACACGTCCTGTGAGGTCCCGACTCGTGCCACGGCCACGCCCTGCCATGTCCTGCGACGTCCCAACTCGTGCCATGGCCACGCCCTTCCACGTCCAGACGCGTCCTGACACGTACCATGGCCATATCCTGCCATGTCATGCAACCTCCTAACTTGTGCCATGACCACACCCAGCCATGTCCTGGGACATCCTGACTCGTGCCATGGCCACACCCTACCACGTCCTGACGCGTGCCATGTCCTGACACGTCCTGACACGTACCATGGCCATATCCTGCCATATCCTGCGACGTCTTGACTCGTGGCATGGCCACGCCCTGCCATGTCCTGACGCGTCCTGACCGTACCATGGCCATATCCTGCCATGTCTTGCGACTTCCTGACTCGTGCCATGGTCACGCACTACCATGTCCTGACGCATCATGACATGTGCAATGGCCATGTCCTGACACGTCGTGCAACGTCCCAACTCATGCCATGGCCACACCCTACCATGTCTTGTGACGTCTTGACTCGTGCCATGGCCACGCCCTGCCATGTCCTGATGCGTCCTGACACGTGCCATGTCCATGTCCTGAAACGTCCTGCGACGTCCCGACTCGTGCCATGGCCACGCCCTGCCATGTCCTGCGACGTCCCGACTCGTGCCATGGCTACGCCCTTCCATGTCCTGATGCGTCCGGACACGTGCTATGGCCATGTCCTGACAAGTCTTGACACGTGCCACGGCCATATCCTGATGCATCCTGACACGTGCCATGGCCATGTCCTGACGCATCCTGCGACGTCCCGACTCGTGCCATGGCCACGCCCTGCCATGTCCTGCGACGTCCCGACTCGTGCCATGGCCACGCCCTACCATGTCCTGACGCGTCCTGACACGTGCCATGGCCATGTCCTACCATGTCCTGCGACGTCCTAACTTGTGCCATGACCACGCCCTGCCATGTCCTGACGCGTGCCATGGCCATGTCCTGCGATGTCCTGACTCGTGCCACGCCACACCCTGCCACGTCGTGACGCGTGCCATGGCCATGTCCTGACTCGTCCAGACACGTACCATGGCCATATCCTGCAATGTCCTGCGACGTCTTGAGTCGTGCCATGGCCACGCCGTGCCATGTCCTGACACGTGCCATGGCCATGTCCTGACACGTCCTGTGAGGTCCCGACTCGTGCCATGGCCACGCCCTGCCATGTCCTGCGACGTCCCAACTCGTGGCATGGCCACGCCCTTCCACGTCCAGACGCGTCCTGACACGTACCATGGCCATATCCTGCCATGTCATGCAACCTCCTAACTTGTGCCATGACCATACCCAGCCACGTCCTGGGACATCTTGACTCGTGCCATGGCCACACCCTGCCACATCCTGACACGTGCCATGTCCTGACACGTCCTGACACGTACCATGGCCATATCCTGCCATGTCCTGCGACGTCTTGACTCGTGGCATGGCCACGCCCTGCCATGTCCTGACGCGTCCTGACACGTACCATCGCCATATCCTGCCATGTCTTGCGACGTCCTGACTCGTGCCATGGTCACGCCCTACCATGTCATGACGCGTCATGACACGTGCAATGGCCATGTCCTGACACGTCGTGCAACGTCCCAACTCATGCCCTGGCCACAGCCTACCATGTCTTGTGACGTCCTGACTCGTGCCATGGCAACGCCCTGCCATGTCCTGATGCGTCCTGACACGTGCCATGTCCATGTCCTGAAACGTCCTGCGACGTCCCGTCTCGTGCCATGGCCACGCCCTGCCATGTCCTGCGACGTCCCGACTCGTGCCATGGCCACGCCCTTCCATATCCTGACGCATCCGGACACGTGCTATGGCCATGTCCTGACGCGTCTTGACACGTGCCATGGCCATATCCTGATGCTTCCTGACACGTGCCATGGCCATGTCCTGACGCATCCTGCGACGTCCCGACTCGTGCCATGGCCACGCCCTGCCATGTCCTGCGACATCCCGACTCGTGCCATGGCCACGCCCTGCCATGTCCTGACACGGCCTGACACGTGCCATGGCCATGTCCTGCCATGTCCTGCGACGTCCTAACTTGGTCCATGACCACGCTCTGCCACGTCCGGACGCGTGCCATGGCCATGTCCTACAACGTCCTGACTCGTGCCATGCCACACCCTGCCACGTCCTGACGCGTGCCATGGCCATGTCCTGACGCGTCCAAACACGTGCCATGGCCATATCCTGATGCGTCCTGACACGTGCCATGGCAATATCCTGACGCATCCTGCAACGTCCCGACTCGTACCATGGCCACGCCCTGCCATGTCCTGCGACGTCCCGACTCGTGCCATGGCCACGCCCTGCCATGACCTGACGCGTCCTGACACGTGCATGGCCATGTCCTGCGACGTCCTAACTTGTGCCATGACCACGTCCTGCCACACCCTGCCACGTCATGATGCGTGCCATGGCCTCACCCTGCCACGTCCTGACGCGTGCCATGGCCATGTCCTAACGCGTCCAGACACGAACCATGGCCATATCCTGCGATGTCCTGCGACGTCTTAACTCGTGCCATGGCATCGCCGTGCCATGTCCTAACGCGTCCTGACACGTGCCTTGGCTATGTCCTGACACGTCCTGTGAGGTCCCGAATCGTGCCATGGCCACGCCCTGCCATGTCCTGCGACGTCCCAACTCGTGCCATGGCCACGCCCTTCCACGTCCAGACGCGTCCTAACACGTACCATGGCCATATCCTGCCATGTCATGCAACCTCCTAACTTGTGCCATGACCACACCCAGCCACGTCCTGGGATATCCTGACTCGTGCCATGGCCACACCCTACCCCGTCCTGACGCGTACCATGTCCTGACACGTACCATGGCCATATCCTGCCATGTCCTGCGATGTCTTGACTCGTGGCATGGCCACGCCCTGCCATGTCCTGACGCGTCCTGACACGTACCATGGCCATATCCTGCCATGTCTTGCGACGTCCTGACTCGTGCCATGGTCACGCCCTACCATGTCCTGACGCGTCATGACACGTGCAATGGCCATGTCCTGACACGTCGTGCAACGTCCCAAATCATGCCCTGGCCACACCCTACCATGTCTTGTGACGTCCTGACTCGTGCCATGGCAACGCCCTTCCATGTCCTGATTTGTCCTGACACGTGCTATGTCCATGTTCTGAAACATCCTGCGATGTCCCGACTCGTGCCATGGCCACGCCCTGCCATGTCCTGCGACGTCCCGACTCATGCCATGGCCACGCCCTTCCATGTCCTGACGCATCCGGACACGTGCTCTGGCCATGTCGTGACGCGTCTTGACACGTGCCATGGCCATATCCTGATGCTTCCTGACACGTGCCATGGCCATGTCCTGACGCATCCTGCAACGTCCTGACTCGTGCCATGGCCACGCCCTGCCATGTCCTGCGACATCCCGACTCGTGCCATGGCCACGCCCTGCCACGTCCTGACGCGTCCTGACACGTGCCATGTCCATGTCCTGCCATGTCCTGCGACGTCCTAACTTGTGCCATGACCACGCCCTGCCACGTCCTGACGCGTGCCATGGCCATGTCCTGCGATGTCCTGACTCGTGCCATGCCACACCCTGCCACGTCCTGAGGCGTGCCATGGCCATGTCCTGACGCGTCCAGACACGTGCCATGGCCATATCCTGATGCGTCCTGACACGTGCCATGGCCATGTCCTGACGCATCCCGCAACGTCCCGACTCGTGCCATGGCCACGCCCTGCCATGTCCTGCAACGTCCCGACTCGTACCATGGCCACGCCCTGCCATGACCTGACGCGTCCTGACACGTGCATGGCCATGTCCTTCCATGTCCTGCGACGTCCTAACTTGTGCCATGACCACGTCCTGCCACACCCTGCCACGTCATGATGCGTGCCATGGCCTCACCCTGCCACGTCCTGACGCGTGCCATGGCCATGTCCTAACGCGTCCAGACACGTACCATGACCATATCCTGCCATGTCCTTCGACATCTTAACTAGTGCCATGGCATCGCCGTGCCATATCCTGACGCGTCCTGACACGTGCCTTGGCTATGTCCTGACACGTCCTGTGAGGTCCCGAATCGTGCCATGGCCACGCCCTGCCATGTCCTGCGACGTCCCAACTCGTGCCATGGCCACGCCCTTCCACGTCCAGACGCGTCCTAACACGTACCATGGCCATATCCTGCCATGTCATGCAACCTCCTAACTTGTGCCATGACCACACCCAGCCACGTCCTGGGATATCCTGACTCGTGCCATGGCCACACCCTACCCCGTCCTGACGCGTACCATGTCCTGACACGTACCATGGCCATATCCTGCCATCTCCTGCGATGTCTTGACTCGTGGCATGGCCACGCCCTGCCATGTCCTGACGCGTCCTGACACGTACCATGGCCATATCCTGCCATGTCTTGCGACGTCCTGACTCGTGCCATGGTCACGCCCTACCATGTCCTGACGCGTCATGACACGTGCAATGGCCATGTCCTGACACGTCGTGCAACGTCCCAAATCATGCCCTGGCCACACCCTACCATGTCTTGTGACGTCCTGACTCGTGCCATGGCAACGCCCTTCCATGTCCTGATTTGTCCTGACACGTGCTATGTCCATGTTCTGAAACATCCTGCGATGTCCCGACTCGTGCCATGGCCACGCCCTGCCATGTCCTGCGACGTCCCGACTCATGCCATGGCCACGCCCTTCCATGTCCTGACGCATCCGGACACGTGCTCTGGCCATGTCGTGACGCGTCTTGACACGTGCCATGGCCATATCCTGATGCTTCCTGACACGTGCCATGGCCATGTCCTGACGCATCCTGCAACGTCCTGACTCGTGCCATGGCCACGCCCTGCCATGTCCTGCGACATCCCGACTCGTGCCATGGCCACGCCCTGCCACGTCCTGACGCGTCCTGACACGTGCCATGTCCATGTCCTGCCATGTCCTGCGACGTCCTAACTTGTGCCATGACCACGCCCTGCCACGTCCTGACGCGTGCCATGGCCATGTCCTGCGATGTCCTGACTCGTGCCATGCCACACCCTGCCACGTCCTGAGGCGTGCCATGGCCATGTCCTGACGCGTCCAGACACGTGCCATGGCCATATCCTGATGCGTCCTGACACGTGCCATGGCCATGTCCTGACGCATCCCGCAACGTCCCGACTCGTGCCATGGCCACGCCCTGCCATGTCCTGCAACGTCCCGACTCGTACCATGGCCACGCCCTGCCATGACCTGACGCGTCCTGACACGTGCATGGCCATGTCCTTCCATGTCCTGCGACGTCCTAACTTGTGCCATGACCACGTCCTGCCACACCCTGCCACGTCATGATGCGTGCCATGGCCTCACCCTGCCACGTCCTGACGCGTGCCATGGCCATGTCCTAACGCGTCCAGACACGTACCATGACCATATCCTGCCATGTCCTGCGACATCTTAACTAGTGCCATGGCATCGCCGTGCCATATCCTGACGCGTCCTGACACGTGCCATGGCCATGTCTTGACATGTCCTGTGAGGTCCCGAATCGTGCCATGGCCACACCCTGCCATGTCCTGCGACGTCCCAACTCGTGCCATGGCCACGCCCTTCCACGTCCAGACGCGTGCTAACACGTACCATGGCCATATCCTGCCATGTCTTGCGACGTCCTGACTCGTGCCATGGTCACGCCCTACCATGTCCTGACGTGTCATGACACGTGCAATGGCCATGAGCTGACACGTCGTGCAACGTCCCAACTCATGCCCTGGCCACACTCTACCATGTCTTGTGACGTCCTGTCTCGTGCCATGGCAACGCCCTGCCATGTCCTGATGCGTCCTGACACGTGCCATGTCCATGTCCTGAAACGTCCTGCGACGTCCCGACTCGTGCCATGGCCACGCCCTGCCATGTCCTGCGACGTCCCGACTCATGCCATGGCCACGCCCTGCCATGTCCTGACGCGTCTTGACACGTGCCATGGCCATGTCCTGGCATGTCCTGCGACGTCCTAACTTGTGCCATGACCACGCCCTGCCACGTCCTGACGCGTGCCAAGGCCATGTCCTGCGACGTCCTGACTCGTGCCATGTCACTCCCTGCCACGTCCTGACGCGTGCCATGGCCATGTCCTGACGCGTCCAGACACGTGCCTTGGCCATATCCTGATGCGTCCTGACACGTGCCATGGCCGTGTCCTGACGCATCCTGCAACGTCCCGACTCGTGCCATGGCCACGCCCTGCCATGTCCTGCGACGTCCCGACTCGTGCCATGGCCACGCCCTGCCATGACCTGACGCGTCCCGACACGTGCATGGCCATGTCCTGCCATGTCCTGCGACGTCCTAACTTGTGCCATGACCACGTCCTGCCACACCCTACCACGTGATGATGCGTGCCATGGCCTCACCCTGCCACGTCCTGACGCGTGCCATGCCCATGTCCTAACGCGTCCAGACACGTACCATGGCCATATCCTGCCATGTCCTGCGACGTCTTAACTCGTGCCATGGCCACGCCGTGCCATGTCCTGACGTGTCCTGACACGTGCAATGCCCATGTCCTGACACGTCCTGTGAGGTCCCGACTCGTGCCATGGCCACGCCCTGCCATGTCTTGCAAACGTCCCAACTCGTGCCATGGCCACGCCCTTGCACGTCCAGACGCGTCCTGACACGTACCATGGCCATATCCTGCCATGTCATGCAACCTCCTAACTTGTGCCATGACCACACCCAGCCACGTCCTGGGACATCCTGACTCGTGCCATGGCCACACCCTACCACGTCCTGACGCGTGTCATGTTCTGACACGTCCTGACACGTACCATGGCCATATCCTGCCATGTATTGCGACGTCTTGACTCGTGGCATGGCCACGCCCTGCCATGTCCTGACGCGTCCTGACACGTACCATGGCCATATCCTGCCATGTCTTGCGACCTCCTGACTCGTGCCATGGTCACGCCCTACCATGTCCTGACGCGTTATGACACGTGCAATGGCCATGTCCTGACACGTCGTGCAACGTCCCAACTCATGCCATGGCCACACCCTACCATGTCTTGTGACGTCCTGACTCGTGCCATGGCCACGCCCTGCCATGTCCTGATGCGTCCTGACACGTGCCAATGTCCATGTCCTGAAACGTCCTGCGACGTCCCGGCTCGTGCCATGGCCACGCCCTGCCATGTCCTGCGACGTCCCGACTCGTGCCATGGCCACACCCTTCTATGTCCTGACGCGTCCTGACACGTGCCATGGCCATGTCCTGACGCATCCTGCGACGTCCCGACTCGTGCCATGGCCACGCCCTACCATGTCCTGCGACGTCCCGACTCGTGCCATGGCCACGCCCTGCCATGTCCTGACGCGTTCTGACACGTGCCATGGCCATGTCCTGCCATGTCGTGCGACGTCCTAACTTGTGCCATGACCACGCCCTGCCACGTCCTTACGCGTGCCATGGCCATGTCCTGCGATGTCCTGACTCGTGCCATGCCACACCCTGCCACGTCCTGACGCGTGCCATGGCCATGTCCTGACGCGTCCAGACACGTGCCATGGCCATATCCTGCAATGTCTTGCGACGTCTTGAGTCGTGCCATGGCCACGCCCTGCCATGTCATGACGCATCCTAACACGTGCCATGGCCATGTCCTGATAAGTCCTGCGAGGTCCCGACTCGTGCCATGGCCACGCCCTGCAATATCTTGCGACGTCCCGACTCGTGCCATGGCCTCGCCCTGCCACGTCCTGACGCGTCCTGACACGTACCATGGCCATATCCTGCCATGTCCTGGAACGTCCTAACTTGTGCCCTTACCACGTCCTGACGCGTGCCATGGCCATGTCCTGCAACGTCCTAACTCATGCCGTGGCCACACCCTGCCACGTCCTGACGTGTGCCATGGCCATTTCATGACGCGTCCTGACACGTTCCATTGCCATATCCTGCCATGTCTTGCAACGTCTTGACTCGTTGCATGGCCACGCCCTGCCATGTCCTGATGTGTACCATGGCCATATCCTGCCATGTCCAGCCACGTCCCGACTCGTGCCATGGCCACGCCCTGCCCTATCCTGACGCGTCCTGACACGTGCCATGGCCATGTCATGCCATGTCCTGCGACGTCCTTACTTGTGCCATGACCATGCCCTGCCATGTCCTGACTTGTGACATGGCCACACCCTGCCATGTCCTGCGACTTCCCGACTCGTGCCATGGCCACGCCCTGCCAAGTCGTGACGCGTCCTGACATGTGCCATGGCCATGTCCTGACCCGTCCTGTGACGTCCCGACTCGTGCCATGGCCATGTCCTGACACGTGCCATGTCCGGTGACGTCCCGACTCGTGCAATGGCCACGCACTGCCATGTCCTGATGCGTCCTGACACGTTCCATGGCCATGTCCTGATACGTCCTGCGACGTCCCGACTCGGGCCATGGCCACGCCGTGCCATGTCCTGCGACGTCCCGACTCGTGCCATGGCCACGCCCTGCCATGTCCTGACGCGTCTTGACAAGTTCCATGGCCATGTCCTGATGCGTCCTGACACGCGCCACGGCCACGCCCTACCATGTCCTGCGATGTCCCGACTCGTGCCATGGCCACACCCTTCCATGTCCTGACGCGTCCTGTCACGTGCTATGGCCATGTCCATATGCGTCCTAACACGTGCCCTGGCCATATCCCGATGCATTCTGATTCATGCCCTGGCCATATCCTGACGCATCCTGCGACATTTTGTCTCGTGCCATGGCCACGCCCTTCCATGTCCTGCGACGTCCCGACTCGTGCCATGGCCACGCCCTGCCATGCCCTGCCGCGTCCTAACACGTGCCATGTCTATGTCCTGCGACGTCATAACTTGTGCCATGACCACACCCTGCCACGTCATGATGCGTGCCACAGCCACACCTTGCCACGTCATAACGTGTGCCATGGCCACACCCTGCCACGTCATGACGCGTGCCATGGCCATGTCCTGACGCGTCCAGACACGTACCATGGCCATATCCTGCCATGTCCTGCGACGTCCTGACTCGGATGGCCATGCCTTGCCATGTCCTGCGACGTCTCGACTCGTGCCATGGCAACGCCCTGCCATGTCCTGACGCGTCTTGACAAGTGCCATGGCCATGTCCTGATGCATCTTGACACGTGCCACGGCCACGCCCTGCCATGTCCTGCGACGTCTGGACACGTACTTTGGCCATGTCCTTATGCGTCCTAACACGTGCCATGGCCATATCCCGATGCGTCCTGATACGTGCCATGGCCATGTGCTGATGCATCCTGCGACGTTTCGACTCGTGCCATGGCCACGCCCTGCCATGTCCTGCCGCGTCCTGACACGTGCCATGTCCATGTCTTGCGACGTTCCGACTCGTGCCATGGCCACGCCCTGCCATGTCCTGCCGCGTCCTGACACGTGCCATGTCCATGTCTTGCGACGTCCTGACGCGTTCCATGGACATGTCCTGACGCGTCTAGACACGTACCATTGCCATATCCTGCCATGTCCTGCGACGTCTTGACTCGTGCCATGGCCACGCCCTGCCATGTCCTGATGCATACCATGGCCATATCCTGCCATGTCCTGCAACGTCCCGACTCGTGCCATGGCCACGCCCTGCCCTGTCCTGACGCGTCCTGACACGTGCCATGGCCATGTTCTGCCATGTCCTGCGACGTCCTTACTTATGACGTGACCACGCCCTGCCACGTCCTGACAAGTGCCATGGCGATGTCCTGCGATGTCCTGACTCGTGCCATGGCCACACCTTGCCACATCCTGACGCGAGCCATGGCCATGTTCTGACGCGTCCATACACGTACCATCGCCATATCCTGCCATGTCATGCGACGTGTTGACTCGTGCCATGACCACGCCCTGCCATGTCCGGACGCGTCCTGACACGTGCCATGGCCATGTCTTGACACGTCCTGTGAGTTCCCGACTCGTGCCATGGCCACACCCTCCCATGTCCTGCGACGTCCAGATTCGTGCCATGGCCACGCCCTGCCGCGTCCTGACGTGCCCTGACACTTACCGTGGCCATATCCTGCTATGTCCTGCAACGTCCCAACTTGTGCCATGACCACACCCTGCCACGTCCTGACGCATGCCATGGCCATGTCCAGCGACGTCCTGACTCGTGCCATGGCCACACCCTGCCACGTCCTAACGCATGCCATGGCCATGTCCTGACATGTCCTAACACGTACCATGGCCATATCCTGCGACGTCTTGACTCGTGGCATGGCCACGCCCTGCCATGTCCTGACGCGTCCTGACACGTACCATGGCCATATCCTGCCATGTCTTGCGACGTCCTGACTCGTGCCATGGTCACGCCCTACCATGTCCTGACGCGTAATGACACGTGCAATGGCCATGTCCTGACACGTCGTGCAACGTCCCAACAAATGCCATGGCCACACCCTACCATGTCTTGTGACGTCCTGACTCGTGCCATGGCCACGCCCTGCCATGTCCTGATGCGTCCTGGCACGTGCCATGTCCATGTCCTGAAACGTCCTGCGACGTCCCGGCTCGTGCCATGGCCACGCCCTGCCATGTCCTGCGACGTCCCGACTCGTGCCATGGCCACGCCCTTCCATGTCCTGACGCGTCCGGACACGTGCTATGGCCATGTCCTGACGCGTCTTGACACGTGCCATGGCCATATCCTGATGCGTCCTGACACGTGCCATGGCCATGTCCTAACGCATCCTGCGACGTCCCGACTCGTGCCATGGCCACGCCCTGCCATGTCCTGCAACGTCCCGACTCGTGCCATGGCCACGCCCTGCCATGTCCTGACGCGTCCTGACACGTGCCATGGCCATGTCCTGCGACGTCCTAACTTGTGCCATGACCACGCCCTGCCACGTCCTGACGCGTGCCATGGCCATGTCCTGCGACGTCCTGACTCGTGCCATGCCACACCCTGCCACGTCCTGACGCGTGCCATGGCCATGTCCTGACGCGTCCAGACACGTGCCATGGCCATATCCTGCAATGTCTTGCGACGTCTTGAGTCGTGCCATGGCCACGCCCTGCCATGTCATGACGCATCCTAACACGTGCCATGGCCTTGTCCTGACACGTCCTGCGAGGTCCCGACTCGTGCCATGGCCATGTCCTGCGACGTCCTAACTTGTGCCATGACCACGCCCTGCCACGTCCTGACGCGTGCCATGGCCATGTCCTGCGACGTCCTGACTCGTGCCATGCCACACCCTGCCACGTCCTGACGCGTGCCATGGCCATGTCCTGACGCGTCCAGACACGTGCCATGGCCATATCCTGCAATGTCTTGCGACGTCTTGACTCGTGCCATGGCCACGCCCTGCCATGTCATGACGCATCCTGACACGTGCCATGGCCATGTCCTGACACGTCCTGCGAGGTCCCGACTCGTGCCATGGCCACGCCCTGCAATGTCTTGCGACGTCCCGACTCGTGCCATGGCCTCGCCCTGCCACGTCCTGACGCGTCCTGACACGTACCATGGCCATATCCTGCCATGTCCTGCAACGTCCTAACTTGTGCCCTTACCACGTCCTGACGCGTGCCATGGCCATGTCCTGCTACGTCCTAACTCGTTCCGTGGCCACACCTTGCCATGTCCTGACGTGTGCCATGGCCATTTCCTGACGCGTCCTGACACGTTCCATTGCCATATCCTGCCATGTCTTGCAACGTCTTGACTCGTGGCATGGCCACGCCCTGCCATGTCCTGATGCGTACCATGGCCATATCCTGCCATGTCCAGCCACGTCCCGACTCGTGCCATGGCCACGCCCTGCCCTATCCTGACGCGTCCTGACACGTGCCATGGCCATGTCATGCCATGTCCTGCGACGTCCTTACTTGTGCCATGACCACGCCCTGCCATGTCCTGACTTGTGCCATGGCCACGCCCTGCCATGTCCTGCGACTTCCCGACTCGTGCCATGGCCACGCCCTGCCAAGTCGTGACGCGTCCTGACACGTGCCATGGCCATGTCCTGACACGTCCTGTGACGTCCCGACTCGTGCCATTACCACGCCGTGCGATGTCCTGACTAGTGCCGTGGCCACGCCCTGCCATGTTCTGATGCGTCCTGACACGTGGCATGGCCATGTCCTGACACGTGCCATGGCCATGTCCTGACGCATCTTGACACGTACCATGGCCACGTCCTCACGCGTCCTGACACGTACCATGGCCATATCCTGCCATGTCCTGCTACGTCCTGACTCGTGCCATAACCACGCCCTGCCACGTCCTGACGCGTGCCATGGCCATGTCCTGCGACGTCCTGACTCGTGCCATGGTCACACCCTGCCACGCCCTGACACGTCCTGACACGTGCCATGGCCCTGTTGTGACACGTCCTGCAACGTCCCGACTCGTGCCATGGCCACGCCCTGCCATGTCCGGTGACGTCCCGACTCGTGCCATGGCCACGCACTGCCATGTCCTAATGCGTCCTGACACGTTCCATGGCCATGTCCTGATACGTCCTGCGACGTCCCGACTCGGGCCATGGCCACGCCCTGCCATATCCTGCGACGTCCCGACTCGTGCCATGGCCACGCCCTGCCATGTCCTGACGCGTCTTGACAAGTGCCATGGCCATGTCCTGATGCGTCCTGACACGCGCCACGGCCACGCCCTACCATGTCCTGCGATGTCCCGACTCGTGCCATGGCCACGCCCTTCCATGTCCTGACGCGTCCGGACACGTGCTATGGCCATGTCCATATGCGTTCTAACACGTGCCATGGCCATATCCCGATGCATTCTGATTCGTGCCCTGGCCATTTCCTGACGCATCCTGCGACATTTTGTCTCTTGCCATGGACACGCCCTTCCATGTCCTGCGACGTCCGGACTCGTGCCATGGCCACGCCCTGCCATGTGCTGCCGCGTCCTAACACGTGCCATGTCTATGTCCTGCGACGTCATAACTTGTGCCATGACCACACCCTGCCACGTCATGATGCGTGCCACGGCCACACCTTGCCACGTCATGACGTGTGCCATGGCCACACCCTGCCACGTCATGACGCGTGCCATGGCCATGTCCTAACGCGTCCAGACACGTACCATGGCCATATCTTGCCATGTCCTGCGACGTCCTGACTCGGATGGCCATGCCTTGCCATGTCCTGCGACGTCCCGACTCGTGCCATGGCAACGCCCTGCCATGTCCTGACGCGTCTTGACAAGTGCCATGGCCATGTCCTGAAGCATCTTGACACGTGCCACGGCCACGCCCTGCCATGTCCTGCGACATCTGGACACGTACTTTGGCCATGTCCTTATGCGTCCTAACACGTGCCATGGCCATATCCCGATGCGTCCTGATACGTGCCATGGCCATGTCCTGACGCATCCTGCGACGTTTCGACTCGTGCCATGGCCACGCCATGCCATGTCCTGCCGCGTCCTTACACGTGCCATGTCCATGTCTTGCGATGTCCTGACGCATTCCATGGACATGTCCTCACGCGTCTAGACACGTACCATTGCCATATCCTGCCATGTCCTGCGACGTCTTGACTCGTGCCATGGCCACGCCTTGCCATGTCCTGATGCATACCATGGCCACATCCTGCCATGTCCTGCAACGTCCCGACACGTGCCATGGCCATGTTCTGCCATGTCCTGCGACGTCCTTACTTATGACGTGACCACGCCCTGCCACGTCCTGACGAGTGCCATGGCGATGTCCTGCAACGTCCTGACTCGTGCCATGACCACACCCTGCCACATCCTGACGCGAGCCATGGCCATGTTCTGACGCGTCCAGACACGTACCATCGCCATATCCTGCCATGTCATGCGACGTGTTGACTCGTGCCATGACCACGCCCTGCCATGTCGGGACGCGTCCTAACACGTGCCATGGCCATGTCTTGACACGACCTGTGAGTTCCCGACTCGTGCCATGGCCACACCCTCCCATGTCCTGCGACGTCCAGACTCGTGCCATGGCCACGCCCTGCCACGTCCTGACGTGCCCTGACACTTACCATGGCCATATCCTGCTATGTCCTGCAACGTCCTAACTTGTGCCATGACTACACCCTGCCACGTCCTGACGCATGCCATGGCCATGTCCAGCGACGTCCTGACTCGTGCCATGGCCACACCCTGCCACGTCCTAACGCGTGCCATGGCCATGTCCTGACACGTCCTAACACGTACCATTGCCATATCCTGCGACGTCTTGACTCGTGGCATGGCCACGCCTGCCATGTCCTGACGCGTCCTGACACGTACCATGGCCATATCCTGCCATGTCTTGCGACGTCCTGACTCGTGCCATGGTTACGCCCTACCATGTCCTGACGCGTCATGACACGTGCAATGGCCATGTCATGACACGTCGTGCAACGTCCCAACTCATGCCATGGCCACACCCTACCATGTCTTGTGACGTCCTGACACGTGCCATGGCCACGCCCTGCCATGACCTGATGCGTCCTGACACGTGCCATGTCCATGTCCTGCAACGTCCTGCGACGTCCCGACTCGTGCCATGGCCACACTCTGCCATGTCCTGCGACGTCCCGACTCGTGCCATGGCCACGCCCTTCCATGTCCTGACGCGTCCGGACACGTGCTATGGCCATGTCCTGACGCGTCTTGACACGTGCCATGGCCATATCCTGATGCGTCCTGACACGTGCCAAGGCCATGTCCTGACACATCCTTCGACGTCCCGACTCGTGCCATGGCCACGCCCTGCCATGTCCTGCGACGTCCCGACTCGTGCCATGGCCACGCCCTGCCATGTCCTGACGCGTCCTGACACGTGCCATGGCCATGTCCTGCCATGTCCTGCGCCGTCCTAACTTGTGCCATGACCACGCCCTGCCACGTCCTGACGCGTGCCATGGCCATGTCCTGCGACGTCCTGACTCGTGCCATGCCACACCCTGCCACGTCCTGACACGTGCCATGGCCATGTCCTGACGCGTCCAGACACGTGCCATGGCCATATCCTGATGCGTCCTGACACGTGCCATGGCCGTGTCCTGACGCATCCTGCAACGTCCCGACTCGTGCCATGGCCACGCCCTGCCATGTCCTGCGACGTCCCGACTCGTGCCATGGCCACGCCCGGCCATGACCTGACGCGTCCTGACACGTGCATGGCCATGTCTTGCCATGTCCTGCGACGTACTAACTTGTGCCATGACCACGTCCAGCCACACCCTGCCACGTCATGATGCGTCCCATGGACTCACCCTGCCACGTCCTGACGCCTGCCATGGCCATGTCCTTACGCGTCCAGACACGTACCATGGCCATATCCTGCCATGTCCTGCAACGTCTTAACTCGTGCCATGGCCATGCCGTGCCATGTCCTGACGCGTCCTGACACGTGCCATGGCCATGTCCTGACACGTCCTGTGAGGTCCCGACTCGTGCCATGGCCACGCCCTGCCATGTCCTGCGACGTCCCAACTCGTGCCATGGCCACGCCCTTGCACGTCCAGACGCGTCCTGACACATACCATGGCCATATCCTGCCATGTCATGCAACCTCCTAACTTGTGCCATGACCACACCCAGCCACGTCCTGGGACATCCTGACTCGTGCCATGGCCACACCCTACCACGTCCTGACGCGTGCCATGTCCTGACACGTCCTGACACGTACCATGGCCATATCCTGCCATGTCCTGCGACGTCTTGACTCGTGGCATGGCCACGCCCTGCCATGTCCTGACGCGTCCTGACACGTACCATGGCCATATCCTGCCATGTCTTGCGACGTCCTGACTCGTGCCATGGTCACGCCCTACCATGTCCTGATGCGTCATGACACGTGCAATGGCCATGTCCTGACACGTCGTGCATCGTCCCAACTCATGCCATGGCCACACCCTACCATGTCTTGTGACATCCTGATTCGTGCCATGGCCACGCCTTGCCATGTCCTGATGCGTCCTGACACGTGCCATGTCCATGTCCTGAAACGTCTTGCGACGTCCCGACTCGTGCAATGGCCACGCCCTGCCATGTCCTGCGACGTCCCGACTCGTGCCATGGCCATGCCCTTCCATGTCCTGACGCGTCCTGACACGTGCCATGGCCATGTCCTGACACGTCCTGGGAGGTCCCGACTCGTGCCATGGCCACGCCCTGCCATGTCCTGCGACGTCCCGGCTCGTGCCATGGCCACGCACTGCCATGTCCTGATGCGTCCTGACACGTTCCATGGCCATGTCCTGATACGTCCTGCGACGTCCTGACTCGGGCCCTGGCCACGCCCTGCCATGTCCTGCGACGTCCCGACTCGTGCCATGGCCACGCCTTGCCATGTCCTGACGCGTCTTGACAAGTGCCATGGCCATGTCCTGATGTATCTTGACACGTGCCACGGCCACGCCCTGCCATGTCCTGCGACGTCCGGACACGTGCTTTTGCCATGTCCTTTTGCGTCCTAACATGTGCCATGGCCATATCCCGATGCTTCCTGATACGTGCCATGGCCATGTCCTGACGCATCCTGCGACGTTCCGACTCGTGCCATGGCCACGCCCTGCCATGTCCTGCCGCGTCCTGACACGTGCAATGTCCATGTCCTGCGACGTCCTGACGCGTGCCATGGCCATGTCCTATCGCGTCTAGACACGTACCATTGCCATATCCTGCCATGTCCTGCGATGTTTTGACTCGTGCCATGGCCACGCCCTGCCATGTCCTGACGCGTACCATGGCCATATCCTGCCATGTCCTGCAACGTCCCGACTCGTGCCATGGCCACGCCCTGCCCTGTCCTGACGCGTCCTGACAAGTGCCATGGCCATGTCATGCCATGTCCTGCGACGTCCTTACTTGTGACATGACCACGCCCTGCCACGTCCTGACGCGTGCCATGGCCATGTCCTGCGACGTCCTGACTCGTGCCATGGCCACACCCTGCCACATCCTGAGGCGAGCCATGGCCATGTTCTGACACGTCCAGACACGTACCATCGCAATATCTTTCCATGTCTTGCGACATGTTGACTCGTGCCATGGCCACGCCTTTCCATGTCCGGACGCGTCCTGACACGTGCCATGGCCATGTCCTGACACGTCCTGCGAGTTCCCGACTCGTGCCATGGCCACGCCCTGCCATGTCCTGCGACGTCCAGACTTGTGCCATGGCCACGCCCTGCCACGTCCTGACATATCCTGACACGTGCCATGGCCATGTTCTGACACGTCCTGCGAGGTCCCTACTCGTGCCGTGGCCACGCCCTGCCACGTCCTGATGCGTGCTATGGCCATGACCTGTGACGTCCTGACTCGTGCCATGGTCACACCCTGCCATGTCCCTACGCGTCCTGACACGTGCCATGGCCATGTTCTGACACGTCCTGCAACGTCCCGACTCGTGCCATGGCCACGCCCTGCCATGTCCTGTGACGTCCAGACTCGTGCCATGGCCACGCACTGCCATGTCCTGATGCGTCCTGACACGCTCCATGGCCATGTCCTAATACGTCCTACGACGTCCCGACTCGGGCCATGGCCACGCCCTGCCATGTCCTGCAAGGTCCCGACTCGTGCCATGGCCACGCCCTGCCATGTCCTGCGACGTCCCGACTCGTGCCATGAACATGTCCTGATGCGTCCAGACATGTGCCACGGCCACGCCCTACCATGTCCTGCGACGTCCCGACTCGTGCCATGGACACGCCCTTCCATGTCATGACGCGTCCGGACACGTGCTATGGCCATGTCCACATGCGTCCTAACACGTGCCATGGCCATATCCCGATGCGTCCTGATACGTGCCATGGCCATGTCCTGATGCATCCTGCGACGTTCCGACTCGTGCCATGGCCACGCCCTGCGATGTCCCGACTCGTGCCATGGCCACGCCCTGCCATGTCCTTCCGCGTCCTGACACGTGCCATGACCACACCCTGCCACGTCATGATGCGTGCCACGGCCACACCCTGCCACGTCATGACGTGTGCCATGGCCACACCCTGCCACGTCATGACGCGTGCCATGGCCATGTCCTGACACGTCCAGACACGTACCATGGCCATATCCTGCGACGTCCCGACTCGGGCCATGGCCACGCCTTGCCATGTTCTGCGACGTCCCGACTCGTGCCATGGCAACGCCCTGCCATGTCCTGACGCTTCTTGACAAGTGCCATGGCCATGTCCAGATGCATCTTGACACGTGCAACGGCCATGCCCTGCCATGTCCTACGACATCTGGACACGTACTTTGGCTATGTCCTTATGCGTCCTAACACGTGCCTTTGGCCATATCCCGATGCGTCCTGATACGTGCCATGGCCATGTCCTGACGCATCCTGCGACGTTCCGACTCGTGCCATGGCCACGCCTTGCCATGTCCTGCCGCGTCCTGACACGTGCCATGTCCATGTCTTGCGACGTCCTGACGCGTGCCACGGACATGTCCTGACGCATCTAGACACGTACCATTGCCATATCCTGCCATGTCCTGCGACGTCTTGACTCGTGCCATGGCCACGCCCTGCCATGTCCTGACGCATACCATGGCCATATCCTGCCATGTCCTGCAACGTCCCGACTCGTGCCATGGCCATGCCCTGCCCTGTCCTGACGCGTCCTGACACGTGCCATGGCCATGTGCTGACATGTCCTGCGACGTCCTTACTTGTGACATGACCACGCCCTGCCACGTCCTGACGAGTGCGATGGCGATGTCCTGCGACGTCCTGACTCGTGCCATGGACACACCCTGCCACATCCTGACGCGAGCCATGGCCATGTTCTAACGCGTCCAGACACGTACCATCGCCATATCCTGCCATGTCTTTCGACGTGTTGACTCGTGCCATGACCACGCCCTGCCATGTCCGGACGCGTCCTGACACGTGCCATGGCCATGTCTTGACACGTCCTGTGAGTTCCCGACTCGTGCCATGGCCTCGCCCTTCCATGTCCTGACGCGTCCTGACACGTGCCATGGACATGTCCTGACACGTACTGCGTGGTCCCGGCTCGTGCCATGGCTACGCCTTGCCATGTCCTGCGACGTCCCGACTCGTGCCATGGCCACCCCCTGCCATGTCGTGACGCGTCCTAACACGTGCCATGGCCATGTCCTGACACGTCCTGCGACATCCCGACTCGTGCCATTGCCACGCCCTACGGCGTCCTGACTTGTGCCATGGCCACGCCCTGCCATGTTCTGATGCGTCCTGACACGTGCCATGGCCCTGTCCTGACACGTGCCATGGCCATGTCCTGACACGTGCCATGGCCATGTCCTGACACGTCCTAACACGTACCATGGCCATATCCTGCCATGTCCTGCTACGTCTTGACTCGTGGCATGGCCACGCCCTGCCATGTCCTGACGCGTCCTGACACGTACCATGGCCATATACTGCCATGTCCTGCGACATCTTGACTCGTGCAATGGGCTCGCCCTTCAATGTGCTGACGCGTCCTGACACGTCCTGCAAGGTCCCGACTCGTGCCATGGCCACGCCCTGCCATGTCCTGCGACGTCCCGACTCGTGCCATGGCCATGTCCTGATGCGTCCTGACACCTGCCACGGCCACGCCCTACCCTGTCCTGCGACGTCCCGACTCGTGCCATGGCCATGCCCTTCCATGTCATGACGCGTCCGGACACGTGCTATGGCCATGTCCACATGCGTCCTAACACGTGCCATGGCCATATCCTGATGCGTCCTGATGCGTGCCATGGCCATGTCCTGACGCATCCTGCGACGTTCCGACTCGTGCCATGGCCACGCCCTGCGATGTCCCGACTCGTGCCATGGCCACGACCTGCCATGTCTTGCCGCGTCCTAACACGATCCATGACCACACCCTGCCACGTCATGATGCGTGCCACGGCCACACCCTGCCACGTCGTGATGTGTGCCATGGCCACACCCTGCCACGTCATGACGCGTGCCATGGACATGTCCTGACGCGTCCAGACACGTACCATGGCCATATCCTGCCATGTCCTGCGACGTCCCGACTTGGGCCAAGGCCACGCCTTGCCATGTCCTGCGACGTCCCGACTCGTGCCATGGCAACGCCCTGCCATGTCCTGACGCGTCTTGACAAGTGCCATGGCCATGTTTTGATGCATCTTGACACGTGCCACGGCCATGCCCTGCCATGTCCTGCGTTCCGACTTGTGCCATGGCCACGCCCTGGCATGTCCTGCCGCGTCCTGACACATGCCATGTCCATGTCTTGCGACGTCCTGACGCGTGCCATGGACATGTCCTGACGCTTCTAGACACGTACCATTGCCATATCCTGCCATGTCCTGCGACGTCTTGACTCGTGCCATGGCCACGCCCTGCCATGTCCTGACGCATACCATGGCCATATCCTGCCATGTCCTGCAACGTCCCGACTCGTGCCATGGCCACGCCCTGCCCTGTCCTGACGCGTCCTGACACGTGCCATGGCCATGTTCTGCCATGTCCTGGGACGTCCTTACTTGTGACATGACCACGCCCTGCCACGTCCTGACGAGTGCAATGGCGATGTCCTGCGACGTCCTGACTCGTGCCATGGCCACACCCTGCCACATCCTGACGCGAGCCATGGCCATGTTCTAACGCGTCCAGACACGTACCATCGCCATATCCTGCCATGTCTTTCGACGTGTTGACTCGTGCCATGACCACGCCCTGCCATGTCCGAACGCGTCCTGACACGTGCCATGGCCATGTCTTGACACGTCCTGTGAGTTCCCGACTCGTGCCATGGCCACAACCTGCCACGTCCTGACGTGCCCTGACACTTACCATGGCCATATCCTGCTATGTTCTGCAACGTCCTAACTTGTGCCATGACCACACCCTGCCACGTCCTGACGCATGCCATGGCCATGTCCAGCGACGTCCTGACTCGTGCCATGGCCACACCCTGCCACGTCCTAACGCGTGCCATGGCCATCTCCTGACACGTCCTAACACGTACCATGGCCATATCCTGCCATGTCCTGCGACGTCTTGACTCGTGGCATGGCCACGCCCTGCCATGTCCTGACGCGTCCTGACACGTACCATGGCCATATCCTTTCATGTCCTGCGACATCTTGACTCGTGCTATGGCCTCGCCCTTCCATGTCCTGACGCGTCCTGACACGTGCCATGGCCATGTCCTGACACGTCCTACGTGGTCCCGGCTCGTGCCATGGCCACGCCTTGCCATGTCCTGCGACGTCCCGACTCGTGCCATGGCCACCCCCTGCCATGTCGTGACGCGTCCTGACACGTGCCATGGCCATGTCCTAACACGTCCTGCGCCGTCCCGACTCGTGCCATTGCCACGCCCTACGGCGTCCTGACTTGTGCCATGGCCACGCCCTGCCATGTTCTGATGCGTCCTGACACGTGCCATGGCCATGTCCTGACACGTGCCATGGCCATGTCCTGACACGTCCTAACACGTACCATGGCCATATCCTACCTTGTCCTGCGACGTCTTTACTCGTGGCATGGCCACGCCCTGCCATGTCCTGACGCGTCCTGACACGTACCATGGCCATATACTGCCATGTCCTGCGACATCTTGACTCGTGCTATGGCCTCGCCCTTCAATGTGCTGACGCGTCCTGACACGTGCCATGGTCATGTCCTGACACGTCGTGCAAGGTCCTGACTCGTGCCATGGCCACGCCCTGCCATGTCCTGCGACGTCCCGACTCGTGCCATGGCCATGTCCTGATGCGTCCTGACACCTGCCACGGCCACCCCCTACCATGTCCTGCGACGTCCCGACTCGTGCCATGGCCACGCCCTTCCATGTCATGACGCGTTCGGACACGTGCTATGGCCATGTCCACATGCGTCCTAACACGTGCCATGGCCATATCCCGATGCGTCCTGATACGTGCCATGGCCATGCCCTGACGCATCCTGCGACGTTCCGACTCGTGCCATGGCCACGCCCTGCGATGTCCTGTGATGTCCCGACTCGTGCCATGGCCACGCCCTACCATGTCCTGCCGCGTCACGACACGTGCCATGACCACACCCTGCTACGTCATGATGCGTGCCACGGCCACACACTGCCACGTCATGACGTGTGCCTTGGCCACACCCTGCCACGTCATGACGCGTGCCATGGCCATGTCCTGACGCGTCCAGACACGTACCATGGCCATATCCTGCCATGTCCTGCGACGTCCCGACTCGGGCCATGGCCACGCCTTGTCATGTCCTGCGACGTCCCGACTCGTGCCATGGCAACGCCCTGCCATGTCCTGACGCGTCTTGACAAGTGCCATGGCCATGTCCTGATGCATCTTGACACGTGCCACGGCCATGCCCTGCCATGTCCTGCGACGTCTGGACACGTACTTTGGCCATGTCCTTATGCGTCCTAACACGTGCCATGGCCATATCCCGATGCGTCCTGATACGTTCCATAGCCATGTCCTGACGCATCCTGCGACGTTCCGACTCGTGCCATGGCCACGCCCTGCCATGTCCTGCCGCGTCCTGACACGTGCCATGTCCATGTCTTGCGACGTCCTGACGCGTGCCATGGACATGTCCTGACGCGTCTAAACACGTACCATTGCCATATCCTGCCATGTCCTGCAACGTCTTGACTCGTGCCATGGCCACGCCCTGCCATGTCCTGACGCATACCATGGCCATATCCTGCCATGTCCTGCAACGTCCCGACTCGTGCCATGGCCACGCCCTACCCTGTCCTGACGCGTCCTGACACGTGCCATGGCCATGTTCTGCCATGTCCTGCAACGTCCTTACTTGTGACATGACCACGCCCTGCCACGTCCTGACGAGTGCCATGGCGAGGTCCTGCGACGTCCTGACTCGTGCCATGGCCACACCCTGCCACATCCTGACGCGAGCCATGGCCATGTTCTAACGCGTCCAGACACGTACCATCGCCATATCCTGCCATGTCTTTCGACGTGTTGACTCGTGCCATGACCACGCCCTGCCATGTCCGGACGCGTCCTGACACGTGCCATGGCCATATCTTGACACGTCCTGTGAGTTCCCGACTCGTGCCATGGCCACACCCTGCCATGTCCTGCGACGTCCAGACTCGTGCCATGGCCACGCCCTGCCACGTCCTGACGTGCCCTGACACTTACCATGGCCATATCCTGCTATGTTCTGCAATGTCCTAACTTGTGCCATGACCACACCCTGCCACGTCCTGACGCATGCCATGGCCATGTCCAGCGACGTCCTGACTCGTGCCATGGCCACACCCTGCCACGTCCTAACGCGTGCCATGGCCATGTCCTGACACGTCCTAACACGTACAATGGCCATATCCTGCCATGTCCTGCGACGTCTTGACTCATGGCATGGCCACGCCCTGCCATGTCCTGACGCGTCCTGACACGTACCATGGCCATATCCTGCCATGTCCTGCGACATCTTGACTCGTGCTATGGCCTCGCCCTTCCATGTCCTGACGCGTCCTGACACGTTCCATGTCCATGTCCTGACACGTCCTGCGTGGTCCCGGCTCGTGCCATGGCCACGCCTTGCCATGTCCTGCGACGTCCCGACTCGTGCCATGGCCACCCCCTGCCATGTCGTGACGCGTCCTGACACGTGCCATGGCCATGTCCTGACACGTCCTGCGATGTCCCGACTCGTGCCATTGCCACGCCCTACGACGTCCTGACTTGTGCCGTGGCCACGCCCTGCCATGTTCTGATGCTTCCTGACACGTGCCATGGCCATGTCCTGACACGTGCCATGGCCATGTCCTGACACGTCCTAACACGTACCATGGCCATATCCTGCCATGTCCTGCGACGTCTTGACTCGTGGCATGGCCACGCCCTGCCATGTACTGACGCGTCCTGACACGTACCATGGCCATATACTGCCATGTCCTGCGACATCTTGACTCGTGCTATGGCCTCGCCCTTCAATGTGCTGACGCGTCCTGACACGTGCCATGGTCATGTCCTGACACGTCCTGCAAGGTCCCGGCTCGTGCCATGGCCATGCCCTGCCATGTCCTGCGACGTCCCGACTCGTGCCATGGCTATGTCCTGATGCGTCCTGACACCTGCCACGGCCACGCCCTACCATGTCCTGCGACGTCCCGACTCGTGCCATGGCCACGCCCTTCCATGTCATGACGCGTCCGGACACGTGCTATGGCCATGTCCACATGCGTCCTAACACGTGCCGTGGCCATATCCCGATGTGTCCTGATACGTGCCATGGCCATGTCCTGACGCATCCTGCGACGTTCGGACTCGTGCCATGGCCACGCCCTGCGATGTCCCGACTCGTGCCATGGCCACGCCCTGCCATATCTTGCCGCGTCCTGACACGTGCCATGACCACACCCTACCACGTCATGATGCGTGCCACGGCCACACCCTGCCACGTCATGATGTGTGCCATGGCCACACCCTGCCACGTCATGACGCGTGCCACGGCCATGTCCTGACGCGTCCAGACACGTACCATGGCCATATCCTGCCATGTCCTGCGACGTCCCGACTCGGGCCATGGCCACGCCTTGCCATGTCCTGCGACGTCCCGACTCGTGCCATGGCAACGCCCTGCCATGTCCTGACACGTCTTGACAAGTGCCATGGCCATATTGTGATGCATCTTGACACGTGCCACGGCCATGCCCTGCCATGTCCTGCGACGTCTTGACACGTACTTTGGCCATGTCCTTATGCGTCCTAACACGTGCCATGGCCATATCCCGATGCGTCCTGATACGTGCCATGGCCATGTCCTGACGCATCCTGCGATGTTCCGACTTGTGCCATGGCCACGCCCTGCCATGTCCTGCCGCGTCCTGACACGTGCCATGTCCATGTCTTGCGACGTCCTGACGCGTGCCATGGACATGTCCTGACGCTTCTAGACACGTACCATTGCCATATCCTGCCATGTCCTGCAACGTCTTGACTCGTGCCATGGCCACGCCCTGCCATGTCCTGACGCATACCATGGCCATATCCTGCCATGTCCTGCAACGTCCCGACTCGTGCCATGGCCACGCCCTGCCCTGTCCTGACGCGTCCTGACACGTGCCATGGCAATGTTCTGCCATGTCCTGGGACGTCCTTACTTGTGACATGACCACGCCCTGCCACGTCCTGACGAGTGCAATGGCGATGTCCTGCGACGTCCTGACTCGTGCCATGGCCACACCCAGCCACATCCTGACGCGAGCCATGGCCATGTTCTAACGAGTCCAGACACGTACCATCGCCGTATCCTGCCATGTCTTTCGACGTGTTGACTCGTGCCATGACCACGCCCTGCCATGTCCGGACGCGTCCTGACACGTGCCATGGCCATGTCTTGACACGTCCTGTGAGTTCCCGACTCGTGCCATGGCCACACCCTGGCACGTCCTGACGTGCCCTGACACTTACCATGGCCATATCCTGCTATGTTCTGCAACGTCCTAACTTGTGCCATGACCACACCCTGCCATGTCCTGACGCATGCCATGGCCATGTACAGCGACGTCCTGACTCGTGCCATGGCCACACCCTGCCACGTCCTAACGCGTGCCATGGCCATGTCCTGACACGTCCTAACACGTACCATGGCCATATCCTGCCATGTCCTGCGACGTCTTGACTCGTGGCATGGCCACGCCCTGCCATGTCCTGACGCGTCCTGACACGTACCATGGCCATATCCTTCCATGTCCTGCGACATCTTGACTCGTGCTATGGCCTCGCCCTTCCATGTCCTGACGCGTCCTGACACGTGCCATGGCCATGTCCTGACACGTCCTGCGTGGTCCCGGCTCGTGCCATGGCCACGCCTTGCCATGTCCTGCGACGTCCCGACTCGTGCCATGGCCACCCCCTGCCATGTCGTGACGCATCCTGACACGTGCCATGGCCATGTCCTGACACGTCCTGCGACGTCCCGACTCGTGCCATTGCCACGCCCTACGGCGTCCTGACTTGTGCCATGGCCACGCCCTGCCATGTTCTGATGCGTCCTGACACGTGCCATGGCCATGTCCTGACACGTGCCATGGCCATGTCCTGACACGTCCTAACACGTACCATGGCCATATCCTGCCATGTCCTGCGACGTCTTGACTTGTGGCATGGCCACGCCCTTCCATGTCCTGACGCGTCCTGACACGTTTGCCATGTCCTGACGCGTCCTGACACGTTTGCCATGTCCTGCGACATCTTGACTCGTGCTATGGCCTCGCCCTTCAATGTGCTGACGCGTCCTGACACGTGCCATGGTCATGTCCTGACACGTCCTGCAAGGTCCTGACTCGTGCCATGGCCACGCCCTGCCATGTCCTGCGACGTCCCGACTCGTGCCATGGCCATGTCCTGATGCGTCCTGACACCTGCCACGGCCACGCCCTACCATGTCCTGCGACGTCCCGACTCGTGCCATGGCCACGCCCTTCCATGTCATGACGCGTTCGGACACGTGCTATGGCCATGTCCACATACGTCCTAACACGTGCCATGGCCATATCCCGATGCGTCCTGATACGTGCCATGGCCATGTCCTGACGCATCCTGCGACGTTCCGACTCGTGCCATGGCCACGCCCTGCGATGTCCTGCGATGTCCCGACTCGTGCCATGGCCACGCCCTGCCATGTCCTGCCGCGTCCCGACACGTGCCATGACCACACCCTGCCACGTCATGATGCGTGCCACGGCCACACCCTGCCACGTCATGACGTGTGCCATGGCCACACCCTGCCACGTCATGACGTGTGCCATGGCCATGTCTTGACGCGTCCAGACACGTACCATGGCCATATCCTGCCATGTCCTGCGACGTCCCGACTCGGGCCATGGCCACACCTTGCCATGTCCTGCGACATCCCGACTCGTGCCATGGCAACGCCCTGCCATGTCCTGACGCGTCTTGACAAGTGCCATGGCCATGTCCTGATGCATCTTGACACGTGCCACGGCCATGCCCTGCCATGTCCTGCAACGTCTGGACACGTACTTTGGCCATGTCCTTATGCGTCCTAACACGTGCCATGGCCATATCCCGATGCGTCCTGATACGTGCCCTGGCCATGTCCTGACGCATCCTGCGACGTTCCGACTCGTGCCATGGCCACGCCCTGCCATGTCCTGCCGCGTCCTGACACGTGCCATGTCCATGTCTTACGACGTCCTGACGCGTGCCATGGACATGTCCTGACGCGTCTAGACACGTACCATTGCCATATCCTGCCATGTCCTGCGATGTCTTGACTCGTGCCATGGCCACGCCCTGCCATGTCCTGACGCATACCATGGCCATATCCTGCCATGTCCTGCAACGTCCCGACTCGTGCCATGGCCACGCCCTGCCCTGTCCTGACGCGTCCTGACACGTGCCATGGCCATGTTCTGCCATGTCCTGCGACGTCCTTACTTGTGACATGACCACGCCCTGCCACGTCCTGACGAGTGCCATGGCGAGGTCCTGCGACGTCCTGACTCATGCCATGGCCACACCCTGCCACATCCTGACGCGAGCCATGGCCATGTTCTAACGCGTCCAGACACGTACCATCGCCATATCCATCCATGTCTTTCGACTTGTTGACTCGTGCCATGACCACGCCCTGCCATGTCCGGACGCGTCCTGACACGTGCCATGGCCATGTCTTGACACGTCCTGTGAGTTCCCGACTCGTGCCATGGCCACACCCTGCCATGTCCTGCGACGTCCAGACTCGTGCCATGGCCACGCCCTCGCCCTTCCATGTTCTGACGCGTCCTGACACGTGCCATGGCCATGTCCTGACACGTCCTGCGTGGTCCCGGCTCGTGCCATGGCTACGCCTTGCCATGTCCTACGACGTCCCGACTCGTGCCATGGCCACCCCCTGCCATGTCGTGACGCGTCCTGACACATGCCATGGCCATGTCCTGACATGTCCTGCGACGTCCCGACTCGTGCCATTGCCACGCCCTACGACGTCCTGACTTGTGCCATGGCCACGCCCTGCCATGTTCTAATGCGTCCTGACACGTGCCATGGCCATGTCCTGACACGTGCCATTGCCATGTCCTGACACGTGCCATGGCCATGTCCTGACACGTCCTAACACGTACCATGGCCATATCCTGCCATGTCCTGCGATGTCTTGACTCGTGGCATGGCCACGCCCTGCCATGTCCTGACGCGTCCTGAGACGTACCATGGCCATATACTGCCATGTCCTGCGACATCTTGACTCGTGCTATGACCTCGCCCTTCAATGTGCTGACGCGTCCTGACACGTGCCATGGTCATGTCCTGACACGTCCTGCAAGGTCCCGACTCGTGCCATGGCCACGCCCTACCATGTCCTGCGACGTCCTGACTCGTGCCATGGCCATGTCCTGATGCGTCCTGACACCTGCCACGGCCACGCCCTACCATGTCCTGCGACGTCCCGACTCGTGCCATGGCCACGCCCTTCCATGTCATGACGCGTCCGGACACGTGCTATGGCCATGTCCACATGCGTCCTAACACGTGCCATGGCCATATCCCGATGCGTCCTGATACGTGCCATGGCCATGTCCTGACGCATCCTGCGACGTTTCGACTCGTGCCATGGCCACGCCCTGCGATGTCCTGCGATGTCCCGACTCGTGCCATGGCCACTCTTTGCCATGTCTTGCTGCGTCCTGACACGTGCCATGACCACACCCTGCCACGTCATGATGCGTGCCACGGCCACACCCTGCCACGTCATGACGTGTGCCATGGCCACACCCTGCCACGTCATGACGCGTGCCATGGCCATGTCCTGACGCGTCCAGACACGTACCATGGCCATATCCTGCCATGTCCTGCGACGTCCCGACTCGTGCCATGGCAACGCCCTGCCATGTCCTGACGCGTCTTCATAAGTGCCATGGCCATGTCCTGATGCATCTTGACACGTGCCACGGCCATGCCCTGCCATGTCCTGCGACGTCTGGACACATACTTTGGCCATGTCCTTATGCGTCCTAACACGTGCCATGGCCATATCCCGATGCGTCCTGAAGCATGCCATGGACATGTCCTGACGCGTCTAGAAACGTACCATTGCCATATCCTGCCATGTCCTGCGACGTCTTGACTCGTGCCATGGCCACGCCCTGCCATGTCCTTATGCATACCATGGCCATATCCTGCCATGTCCTGCAATGTCCCGACTCGTGCCATGGCCACGCCCTGCCCTGTCCTGACGCGTCCTGACACGTGCCATGGCCATGTTCTGCCATGTCCTACAACGTCCTTACTTGTGACATGACCACGCCCTGCCACGTCCTGACGAGTGCCATTGCGAGGTCCTGCGACGTCCTGACTCGTGCCATGGCCACACCTTGCCACATCCTGACGCGAGCCATGGCCATGTTCTAACGCGTCCAGACACGTACCATCGCCATATCCTGCCATGTCTTTCGACGTGTTGACTCATGCCATGACCACGCCCTGCCATGTCCAGACGCATCCTAACACGTGCCATGGCCATGTCTTGACACATCCTGTGAGTTCCCGACTCGTGCCATGGCCACACCCTGCCACGTCCTGACGTGCCCTGACACTTACCATGGCCATATCCTGCTATGTTCTGCAACGTCCTAACTTGCGCCATGACCACACTCTGCCACGTCCTGACGCATGCCATGGCCATGTCCAGCGACGTCCTGACTCGTGCCATGGCCACACCCTGCCACTTCCTAACGCGTTCCATGGCCATGTCCTGACACGTCCTAACACGTACCATGGCCATATCCTGCCATGTCCTGCGACGTCTTGACTCGTGGCATGGCCACGCCCTGCCATGTCCTGACGCGTCCTGACACGTACCATGGCCATATCTTGCCATGTCCTGCGACATCATGACTCGTGCTATGGCCTCGCCCTTCCCTGTCCTGACGCGTCCTGACACGTGCCATGGCCATGTCCTGACACGTCCTGCGTGGTCCCGGCTCGTGCCATGGCCACGCCTTGCCATGTCCTGCGACGTCTCGACCCGTGCCATGGCCACCCCCTGCCATGTCGTGACGCGTCCTGACACGTGCCATGGCCATGTCCTGACACGTCCTGCGACGTCCCGACTCGTGCCATTGCCACGCCCTACGACGACCTGACTTGTGCCATGGCCACGCCCTGCCATGTTCTGATGCGTCCTGACACGTGCCATGGCCATGTCCTGACACGTCCTAACACGTACCATGGCCATATCCTGCCATGTCCTGCGACATCTTGACTCGTGGCATGGCCACGCCCTGCCATGTCCTGACGCGTCCTGACACGTACCATGGCCATATACTGCCATGTCCTGCGACATCTTGACTCGTTCTATGGCCTCGCCCTTCAATGTGCTGACGCGTCCTGACACGTGCCATGGTCATGTCCTGACACATCCTGCAAGGTCCCGACTCATGCCATGGCCACGCCCTGCCATGTCCCGCGACGTCCCGACTCGTGCCATGGCCACGCGCTGCCATGTCCTGATGCTTCCTGACACGTTCCATGGCCATGTCCTGATACGTCCTGCGACGTCCTGACTCGGGCCATGGCCACGCCCTGCCATGTCCTACGACGTCCTGACTCGTGCCATGGCCACGCCCTGCCATGTCCTGACGCGTCTTGACACGTGCCATGGCCTTGTCCTGATGCATCTTGACACGTGCCACGGCCACGCCCTGCCATGTCCTGCTACGTCCGGACACGTGCTTTGGCCATGTCCTTATGCATCCTAACACGTGCCATGGCCATATCCCAATGCATCCTAATACGTGCCATGGCCATGTCCTGACGCATCCTGCGACGTTCCGACTCGTACCATGGCCACGCCCTGCAATGTCCTGCCGCGTCCTGACAAGTGCAATGTCCCTGTCCTGCGACGTCCTGACGCGTGCCATGGCCATGTCCTATCGCGTCTAGACACGTACCATTGCCATATCCTGCCATGTCCTGCGATGTTTTGACTCGTGCCACGGCCACGCCCTGCCATGTCCTGACGCGTACCATGGCCATATCCTGCCATGTCCTGCGACGTCCCGACTCATGCCATGGCCACGCCCTGCCCTGTCCTGACGCGTCCTGACAAGTGCCATGGCCATGTCCTGCCATGTCCTGCGACGTCCTTACTTGTGACATGACCACGCCCTGCCACGTCCTGACGCATGCCATGGCCATGTCCAGCGACGTCCTGACTCGTGCCATGGCCACACCCTGCCACGTCCTAACGCGTGCCATGGCCATGTCCTGACACGTCCTAACACGTACCATGGCCATATCCTGCCATGTCCTGCGACGTCTTGACTCGTGGCATGGCCACGCCCTGCCATGTCCTGACGCGTCCTGACACGTACCATGGCCATATCTTGCCATGTCCTGCGACATCTTGACTCGTGCTATTGCCTCGCCCTTCAATGTGCCGACGCGTCCTGACACGTGCCATGGTCATGTCCTGACACATCCTGCAAGGTCCCGACTCATGCCATGGCCACGCCCTGCCATGTCCCGCGACGTCCCGACTCGTGCCATGGCCACGCGCTGCCATGTCCTGATGCGTCCTGACACGTTCCATGGCCATGTCCTGATACGTCCTGCGACGTCCTGTCTCGGGCCATGGCCACGCCCTGCCATGTCCTACGACGTCCCGACTCGTGCCATGGCCACGCCCTTCCATGTCCTGACGCGTCTTGACACGTGCCATGGTCTTGTCCTGATGCATCTTGACACGTGCCACGGCCACGCCCTGCCATGTCCTGCTACGTCCGGACACGTGCTTTGGCCATGTCCATATGCATCCTAACACGTGCCATGGCCATATCCCAATGCGTCCTAATACGTGCCATGGCCATGTCCTGACGCATCCTGCGACGTTCGGACTCGTACCATGGCCACGCCCTGCAATGTCCTACCTCGTCCTGACACGTGCAATGTCCCTGTCCTGCGACGTCCTGACGCGTGCCATGGCCATGTCCTATCGCGTCTAGACACGTACCATTGCCATATCCTGCCATGTCCTGCGATGTTTTGACTCGTGCCACGGCCACGCCCTGCCATGTCCTGACGCGTACCATGGCCATATCCTGCCATGTCCTGCGACGTCCCGACTCATGCCATGGCCACGCCCTGCCCTGTCCTGACGCGTCCTGACAAGTGCCATGGCCATGTCCTGCCATATCCTGCGACGTCCTTACTTGTGACATGACCACGCCCTGCCACGTCCTGACGCATGCCATGGCCATGTCCTGCGACGTCCTGACTCGTGCCATGGCCACACCCTCCCACATCCTGAGGCGAGCCATGGCCATGTTCTGACACGTCCAGACACGTACCATCGCCATATCCTGCCATGTCTTGCGACGTGTTGACTCGTGCCATGGCCACGCCCTGCCATGTCCGGACGCGTCTTAACACATGCCATGGCCATGTCCTGACACGTCCTGCGAGTTCCCGACTCGTGCCATGGCCACGCCCTGCCATGTCCTGCGACGTCCAGACTTGTGCCATGGCCACGCCCTGCCACGTCCTGACATGTCCTGACACGTGCCATGGCCATGTCCTGAAACGTCCTACGAGGTCCCGACTCGTGCCGTGGCCACGCCCTGCCACGTCCTGACGCGTGCCATGGCCATGTCCTGCGACGTCCTGACTCGTGCCATGGTCACACCCTGCCATGTCCTTACGCGTCCTGACACGTGCCATGGCCATGTTCTGACACGTCCTGCAACGTCCCGACTCGTGCCATGGCCACGCCCTGCCATGTCCAGTGACGTCGAGACTCGTGCCATGGCCACGCACTGCCATTTCCTGATGCGTCCTGACACGCTCCATGGCCATGTCTTGATACGTCCTGCGACGTCCCGACTCGGGCCATGGCCACGCCCTGCCATGTCCTTTGACGTTCCGACTCGTGCCATGGCCACACCCTGCCATGTCCTGACGCGTCTTGACAAGTGCCATGGCCATGTCCTGATGCGTCCTAACACGTGCCACGGCCACGCCCTACCAGGTCCTGCGACGTCCCGACTCGTGCCATGGTCACGCCCTTCCATGTCATGACGCGTCCGAACACGTGCTATGGCCATGTCCACATGCGTCCTAACACGTGCCATGGCCATATCCCGATGCGTCCTGATACGTGCCATGGCCATGTCCTGACGCATCCTGCGATGTTCCGACTCGTGCCATGGCCACGCCCTGCGATGTCCTGCGATGTCCCGACTCGTGCCATGGCCACGCCCTGCCATGTCCTGCCGCGTCCTGACACGTGCCATGTCCATTTCCTTGGACATCATAACTTATGCCATGACCACACCCTGCCACGTCATGACGCGTGCCATGGCCACACCCTGCCACGTCCTGACGCGTGCCATGGCCATGTCCTGACGCGTCCAAACACGTACCATGGCCATATCCTGCCATGTCCTGCGACGTCTTGAGTCGTGCCATGGCCACGCCATCCCATGTCCTGACGCGTCCTGACACGTGGCATGGCCATGTCCTAACACGTCGTGCGAGGTCCCGACTCGTGCCATGGCAACGCCCTGCCATGTCCTGCGACGTCCCGATTCGTGCCATGGCCACGCACTGCAATGTCTTGACGCATCCTGACACGTGCCATGGCCATATCCTGCCATGTCCAGACAAGTGCCATGGCCATGTCGTTGCATCCTGCGACGTCCCGACTCGTGCCATGGCCACGCCCTGCAATGTCCTGCGACGTCCCGACTCGTGCATGGCCACGCCCTGCCATGTCCTGACGCGTCCTGACACGTGCCATGGCCATGTCCTGACTCGTCCTGCGAGGTCTCGACTCGTGCCATGGCCACGCCCTACCATGTCCTGTGACGTCCCGACTCGTGCCATGGCCACGCCCTGCCAAGTCCTGACGCGTGCCATGGCCATGTCCAGCGACATCCTGACTAGTGCCATGCCACACCCTTCCACATCCTGACGCGTGCCATGGCCATGTCCTGACACGTCCTAACACGTACCATGGCCATATCCTGCCATGTCCTGCGACGTCTTGACTCGTGGCATGGCCACGCCCTGCCATGTCCTGACACGTACCATGGCCATATCCTACCATGTCCTGCGACATCTTGACTCGTGCTATGGCCTCGCCCTTCCATGTCCTGACGCGTCCTGACACGTGCCATGGCCATGTCCTGACACGTCCTGCGTGGTCCTGGCTCGTGCCATGGCCACGCCCTGCCATGTCCTGCGACGTCCCGACTCGTGCCATGGCCACACCCTGCCATGTCATGACGCGTACTGAAACGTGCCATGGCCATGTCCTGATACGTCCTGCGACGCCCCGACTCGTGCCATTGCCACGACCTGTGACGTCCTGACTCGTGCCATGGCCACGCCCTGCCATGTTCTGATGAGTCCTGACACGTGCCATGGCCATGTCCTGACGCATCTTGACACGTACCATGGCCACGTCCTGACGCGTCCTGACATGTACCATGGCCATATCCTGTCATGTCTTGCGACGTCCTGACTTGTGCCATGACCACACCCTGCCACGTCTTGATGCGTGCCATGGACATGTCCTGCGACGTCCTAACTCGTGCCATAGCCATCCCCTGCCACGTCCTGACGCGTGCCATGGCCAAGTCCTGACGCGTCCTGACACGTACCATTGCAATATCCTGCCATGTCCGGCGACGTCCTGACTCGTGCCATGGTCACGCTCTGCCATGTCCTGACGCGTCATGACACATGCCATGGCCACCCCCTACCATGTCGTGACGCGTCCTGACACGTGCCATGGCCATGTCCTGACACGTCCTGCGACGTCCCGACTCGTGCCATTGCCACGCCCTACGACGTCCTGACTTGTGCCATGGCCACGCCCTGCCATGTTCTGATGCGTCCTGACACGTGCCATGGCCATGTCCTGACACGTGCCATGGCCATGTCCTGACACGTGCCATGGCCATGTCCTGACACGTCCTAACACGTACCATGGCCATATCCTGCCATGTCCTGCGACGTCTTGACTCGTGGCATGGCCACGCCCTGCCATGTCCTGACGCGTCCTGACACGTACCATGGCCATATCCTGCCATGTCCAGTGACATCTTGACTCGTGCTATGGCCTCGCCCTTCCATGTCCTGACGCGTCCTGACACGTGCCATGGCCATGTCCTGACACGTCCTGCGTGGTCCCGGCTCGTGCCATGGCCGCGCCTTGCCATGTCCTGCGACGTCCCGACCCGTGCCATGGCCACCCCCTGCCATGTCGTGACGCGTCCTGACACGTGCCATGGCCATGTCCTGACACGTCCTGCGACGTCCCGACTCGTGCCATTGCCACGCCCTACGACGTCCTGACTTGTGCCATGGCCACGCCCTGCCATGTTCTGATGCGTCCTGACACGTGCCATGGCCATGTCCTGACACGTCCTAACACGTACCATGGCCATATCCTGCCATGTCCTGTGACATCTTGACTCGTGGCATGGCCACGCCCTGCCATGTCCTGACGCGTCCTGACACGTACCATGGCCATATACTACCATGTCCTGCGACATCTTGACTCGTGCTATGGCCTCGCCCTTCAATGTGCCGACGCGTCCTGACACGTGCCATGGTCATGTCCTGACACATCCTGCAAGGTCCCGACTCGTGCCATGGCCACGCCCTGCCATGTCCCGCGACGTCCCGACTCGTGCCATGGCCACGCGCTGCCATGTCCTGATGCGTCCTGATACGTTCCATGGCCATGTGCTGATACGTCCTGCGACGTCCTGACTCGGGCCATGGCCACGCCCTGCCATGTCCTACGACGTCCTGACTCGTGCCATGGCCACGCCCTGCCATGTCCTGACGCGTCTTGACACGTGCCATGGCCTTGTCCGGATGCATCTTGACACGTGCCACGGCCACGCCCTGCCATGTCCTGCTACGTCCGGACACGTGCTTTGGCCATGTCCTTATGCATCCTAACACGTGCCATGGCCATATCCCAATGCGTCCTAATACGTGCCATGGCCATGTCCTGACGCATCCTGCGACGTTCCGACTCGTACCATGGCCACGCCCTGCAATGTCCTGCCGCGTCCTGACACGTGCAATGTCCCTGTCCCGCGACGTCCTGACGCGTGCCATGGCCATGTCCTATCGCGTCTAGACACGTACCATTGCCATATCCTGCCATGTCCTGCGATGTTTTGACTCGTGCCACGGCCACGCCCTGCCATGTCCTGACGCGTACCATGGCCATATCCTGCCATGTCCTGCGACGTCCCGACTCATGCCATGGCCACGCCCTGCCCTGTCCTGACGCGTCCTGACAAGTGCCATGGCCATGTCCTGCCATGTCCTGCGACGTCCTTACTCTTGACATGACCACGCCCTGCCACGTCCTGACGCATGCCATGGCCATGTCCTGCGACGTCCTGACTCGTGCCATGGCCACACCCTGCCACATCCTGAGGCGAGCCATGGCCATGTTCTGACACGTCCAGACACGTACCATCGCCATATCCTGCCATGTCTTGCGACGTGTTGACTCGTGCCATGGCCACGCCCTGCCATGTCCGGACGCGTCTTAACACGTGCCATGGCCATGTCCTGACACGTCCTGCGAGTTCCCGACTCGTGCCATGGCCACGCCCTGCCATGTCCTGCGACGTCCAGACTTGTGCCATGGCCACGTCCTGCCACGTCCTGACATGTCCTGACACGTGCCATGGCCATGTCCTGACACGTCCTGCGAGGTCCCGACTCGTGCCGTGGCCACGCCCTGCCACGTCCTGACGCGTGCCATGGCCATGTCCTACGACGTCCTGACTCGTGCCATGGTCACACCCTGCCATGTCCTTACGCGTCCTGACACGTGCCATGGCCATGTTCTGACACGTCCTGCAACGTCCCGACTCGTGCCATGGCCACGCCCTGCCATGTCCAGTGACGTCGAGACTCGTGCCATGGCCACGCACTGCCATTTCCTGATGCGTCCTGACACGCTCCATGGCCATGTCCTGATACGTCCTGCGACGTCCCGACTCGGGCCATGGCCACGCCCTGCCATGTCCTGCGACGTTCCGACTCGTGCCATGGCCACACCCTGCCATGTCCTGACGCGTCTTGACAAGTGCCATGGCCATGTCCTGATGCGTCCTGACACGTGCCACGGCCACGCCCTACCATGTCCTGCGACGTCCCGACTCGTGCTATGGCCAAGTCCACATGCGTCCTAACACGTGCCATGGCCATATCCCGATGCGTCCTGATACGTGCCCTGGCCATGTCCTGACGCATCCTGCGATGTTCCGACTCGTGCCATGTCCACGCCCTGCGATGTCCTGCGATGTCCCGACTCGTGCCATGGCCACGCCCTGCCATGTCCTGCCGCGTCCTGACACGTGCCATGTCCATTTCTTTGGACATCATAACTTGTGCCATGACCACACCCTGCCACGTCATGACGCGTGCCATGGCCACACCCTGCCACGTCATGACGCGTGCCATGGCCACACCCTGCCACGTCATGACGCGTGCCATGGCCATGTCCTGACGCGTCCAGACACGTACCATGGCCATATCCTGCCATGTCCTGCGACGTCTTGACTCGTGCCATGGCCACGCCCTGCCATGTCCTGACGCGTCCTGACACGTGCCATGGCCATGTCCTAACACGTCGTGCGAGGTCCCGACTCGTGCCATGGCAACGCCCTGCCATGTCCTGCGACGTCCCGACTCGTGCCATGGCCACGCCCTGCCATGTCTTGACGCGTCCTGACACGTGCCATGGCCATATCCTGCCATGTCCTGACACGTGCCATGGCCATGTCCTTGCATCCTGCGACGTCCCGACTCGTGCCATGGCCACGCCCTGCAATGTCCTGCGACGTCCCGACTCGTGCATGGCCATGCCCTGCCATGTCCTGTCGCGTCTTGGCACGTGCCATGGCCATGTCCTGACTCGTCCTGTGAGGTCTCGACTCGTGCCATGGCCACGCCCTGCCATGTCCTGTGACGTCCCGACTCGTGCCATGGCCACGCCCTGCCATGTCCTGACGCGCTTTGACACGTATCATGGCTATATACTGCCATGTCCTAACTTGTGCCATGACCACACCCTGCCACGTCCTGACGCGTGCCATGGCCATGTCCAGCGACATCCTGACTAGTGCCATGCCACACCCTTCCACATCCTGACGCGTGCCATGGCCATGTCCTGACACGTCCTAACACGTACCATGGCCATATCCTGCCATGTCCTGCGACGTCTTGACTCGTGGCATGGCCACGCCCTTCCATGTCCTGACGCATCCTGACACGTACCATGGCCATATCCTGCCATGTCCTGCGACATCTTGACTCGTGCTATGGCCTCGCCCTTCCATGTCCTGACGCGTCCTGACACGTGCCATGGCCATGTCCTGACACGTCCGGCGTGGTCCCGGCTCGTGCCATGGCCACGCCTTGCCATGTCCTGCGACGTCCCGACTCGTGCCATGGCCACCCTCTGCCATGTCGTGACGCGTCCTGACACGTGCCATGGCCATGTCCTGACACGTCCTGCGACGTCCCGACTCGTGCCATTGCCACGCCCTACGACATCCTGACTTGTGCCATGGCCACGCCCTGCCATGTTCTGATGCGTCCTGACACGTGCCATGGCCATGTCCTGACACGTGCCATGGCCATGTCCAGACACGTCCTAACACGTGCCATGGCCATATCCTGCCATGTCCTGCGACGTCTTGACTCGTGGCATGGCCACGCCCTTCCATGTCATGACGCGTTCGGACACGTGCTTTGGCCATGTCCACATGCGTCCTAACACGTGCCATGGCCATATCCCGATGCGTCCTGATACGTGCCATGGCCATGTCCTGCCACGTCCTGACATGTCCTGACACGTGCCATGGCCATGTCCTGACACGTCCTGCGAGGTCCCGACTCGTGCCGTGGCCACGCCCTGCCACGTCCTGACGCGTGCCATGGCCATGTCCTACGACGTCCTGACTCGTGCCATGGTCACACCCTGCCATGTCCTTACGCGTCCTGACACGTGCCATGGCCATGTTCTGACACGTCCTGCAACGTCCCGACTCGTGCCATGGCCACGCCCTGCCATGTCCAGTGACGTCGAGACTCGTGCCATGGCCACGCACTGCCATTTCCTGATGCGTCCTGACACGCTCCATGGCCATGTCCTGATACGTCCTGCGACGTCCCGACTCGGGCCATGGCCACGCCCTGCCATGTCCTGCGACGTTCCGACTCGTGCCATGGCCACACCCTGCCATGTCCTGACGCGTCTTGACAAGTGCCATGGCCATGTCCTGATGCGTCCTGACACGTGCCACGGCCACGCCCTACCATGTCCTGCGACGTCCCGACTCGTGCTATGGCCAAGTCCACATGCGTCCTAACACGTGCCATGGCCATATCCCGATGCGTCCTGATACGTGCCCTGGCCATGTCCTGACGCATCCTGCGATGTTCCGACTCGTGCCATGTCCACGCCCTGCGATGTCCTGCGATGTCCCGACTCGTGCCATGGCCACGCCCTGCCATGTCCTGCCGCGTCCTGACACGTGCCATGTCCATTTCCTTGGACATCATAACTTATGCCATGACCACACCCTGCCACGTCATGACGTGTGCCATGGCCACACCCTGCCACGTCATGACGCGTGCCATGGCCACACCCTGCCACGTCCTGACGCGTGCCATGGCCATGTCCTGACGCGTCCAGACACGTACCATGGCCATATCCTGCCAGTTCCTGCGACGTCTTGAGTCGTGCCATGGCCACGCCCTCCCATGTCCTGACGCGTCCTGACACGTGGCATGGCCATGTCCTAACACGTCGTGCGAGGTCCCGACTCGTGCCATGGCAACGCCCTGCCATGTCCTGCGACGTCCCGATTCGTGCCATGGCCACGCACTGCAATGTCTTGACGCATCCTGACACGTGCCATGGCCATATCCTGCCATGTCCAGACACGTGCCATGGCCATATCGTTGCATCCTGCGACGTCCCGACTCGTGCCATGGCCACGCCCTGCAATGTCCTGCGACGTCCCGACTCGTGCATGGCCACGCCCTGCCATGTCCTGACGCGTCCTGACACGTGCCATGGCCATGTCCTGACTCGTCCTGTGAGGTCTCGACTCGTGCCATGGCCACGCCCTGCCATGTCCTGTGACGTCCCGACTCGTGCCATGGCCACGCCCTGCCATGTCCTGACGCGCTTTGACACGTATCATGGCTATATACTGCCATGTCCTAACTTGTGCCATGACCACACCCTGCCACGTCCTGACGCGTGCCATGGCCATGTCCAGCGACATCCTGACTAGTGTCATGCCACACCCTTCCACATCCTGACGCGTGCCATGGCCATGTCCTGACACGTCCTAACACGTACCATGGCCATATCCTGCCATGTCCTGCGACGTCTTGACTCGTGGCATGGCCACGCCCTTCCATGTCCTGACGCATCCTGACACGTACCATGGCCATATCCTGCCATGTCCTGCGACATCTTGACTCGTGCTATGGCCTCGCCCTTCCATGTCCTGACGCGTCCTGACACGTGCCATGGCCATGTCCTGACACGTCCGGCGTGGTCCCGGCTCGTGCCATGGCCACGCCTTGCCATGTCCTGCGACGTCCCGACTCGTGCCATGGCCACCCTCTGCCATGTCGTGACGCGTCCTGACACGTGCCATGGCCATGTCCTGACACGTCCTGCGACGTCCCGACTCGTGCCATTGCCACGCCCTACGACATCCTGACTTGTGCCATGGCCACGCCCTGCCATGTTCTGATGCGTCCTGACACGTGCCATGGCCATGTCCTGACACGTGCCATGGCCATGTCCAGACACGTCCTAACACGTGCCATGGCCATATCCTTCCATGTCCTGCGACGTCTTGACTCGTGGCATGGCCACGCCCTTCCATGTCATGACGCGTTCGGACACGTGCTTTGGCCATGTCCATATGCGTCCTAACACGTGCCATGGCCATATCCCGATGCGTCCTGATACGTGCCATGGCCATGTCCTGACGCATCCTGCGACGTTCCGACTCGTGCCATGGCCACGCCCTGGGATGTCCTGCGATGTCCCGACTCGTGCCATGGCCACGCCCTGCCATGTCCTGCCGCGTCCTGACACGTGCCATGACCACACCCTGCCACGGCCACACCCTGCCACGTCATGACGTGTGCCATGGCCACACCCTGCCACGTCATGACGCGTGCCATGGCCATGTCCTGACGCGTCCAGACACGTACCATGGCCATATCCTGCCATGTCCTGCGACGTCTCGACTCGGGCCATGGCCACGCCTTGCCATGTCCTGCGACGTCCCGACTCGTGCCATGGCCACGCCCTGCCATGTCCTGCCGCGTCCTGACACGTGCCATGTCCATGTCTTGCGACGTCCTGACGCATGCCATGGACATGTCCTGACGCGTCTAGACACGTACCATTGCCATATCCTGCCATGTCCTGCGACGTCTTGACTCGTGCCATGGCCACGCCCTGCCATGTCCTGACGCATACCATCGCCATATCCTGCCATGTCTTTCGACTTGTTGACTCGTGCCATGACCACGCCCTGCCATGTCCGGACGCGTCCTGACACGTGCCATGGCCATGTCTTGACACGTCCTGTGAATTCCCGACTCGTGCCATGGCCACAACCTGCCATGTCCTGTGACGTCCAGACTCATGCCATGGCCACGCCCTGCCACGTCCTGACGTGCCCTGACACTTACCATGGCCATATCCTGCTATGTTCTGCAACGTCCTAACTTGTTCCATGACCACACCCTGCCACGTCCTGACGCATGCCATGGCCATGTCCAGCGACGTCCTGACTCGTGCCATGGCCACACCCTGCCACGTCCTAACGCGTGCCATGGCCATGTCCTGACACGTCCTAACACATACCATGGCCATATCCTGCCATGTCCTGCGACGTCTTGACTCGTGGCATGGCCACGCCCTGCCATGTCCTGACGCGTCCTGACATGTACCATGGCCATATCTTGCCATGTCCTGCAACATCATGACTCGTGCTATGGCCTCGCCCTTCCATGTCCTGACGCGTCCTGACACGTGCCATGGCCATGTCCTGACACGTCCTGCGTGGTCCCGGCTCGTGCCATGGCCACGCCTTGCCATGTCCTGCGACGTCCCGACCCGTGCCATGGCCACCCCCTGCCATGTCGTGACGCGTCCTGACACGTGCCATGGCCATGTCCTGACATGACCTGCGACGTCCCGACTCGTGCCATTGCCACGCCCTACGACGTCCTGACTTGAGCCATGGCCACGCCCTGCCATGTTCTGATGCGTCCTGACACGTGCCATGGCCATGTCCTAACACGTCCTAACACGTACCATGGCCATATTCTGCCATGTCCTGCGACATCTTGACTCGTGGCATGGCCACGCCCTGCCATGTCCTGACGCGTCCTGACACGTACCATGGCCATATACTGCCATGTCCTGCGACATCTTGACTCGTGCTATGGCCTCGCCCTTCAATGTGCTGACGCGTCCTGACACGTGCCATGGTCATGTCCTGACACATCCTGCAAGGTCCCGACTCGTGCCATGGCCACGCCCTGCCATGTCCCGCGACGTCCCGACTCGTGCCATGGCCACGCGCTGCCATGTCCTGATGCGTCCTGACACGTTCCATGGCCATGTCCTGATACGTCCTGCGACGTCCTGACTCGGGCCATGGCCACGCCCTGCCATGTCCTACGACATCCCGACTCGTGCCATGGCCCGCCCTGCCATGTCCTGACGCGTCTTGACACGTGCCATGGCCTTGTCCTGATGCATCTTGACACGTGCCACGGCCACGCCCTGCCATGTCCTGCTACGTCCGGACACGTGCTTTGGCCATGTCCTTATGCATCCTAACACGTGCCATGGCCATATCCCAATGCATCCTAATACGTGCCATGGCCATGTCCTGACGCATCCTGCGACGTTCCGACTCGTACCATGGCCACGCCCTGCAATGTCCTGCCGCGTCCTGACACGTGCAATGTCCCTTTCCTGCGACGTCCTGACGCGTGCCATGGCCATGTCCTATCGCGTCTAGACACGTACCATTGCCATATCCTGCCATGTCCTGCGATGTTTTGACTCGTGCCACGGCCACGCCCTGCTATGTCCTGACGCGTACCATGGCCATATCCTGCCATGTCCTGCGACGTCCCGACTCATGCCATGGCCACGCCCTGCCCTGTCCTGACGCATCCTGACAAGTGCCATGGCCATGTCCTGCCATGTCCTGCGACGTCCTTACTTGTGACATGACCACGCCCTGCCACGTCCTGACGCATGCCATGGCCATGTCCTGCGACGTCCTGACTCGTGCCATGGCCACACCCTGCCACATCCTGAGGCGAGCCATGGCCATGTTCTGACACGTCCAGACACGTACCATCGCCATATCCTGCCATGTCTTGCGACGTGTTGACTCGTGCCATGGCCACGCCCTGCCATGTCCGGACGCGTCTTAACACGTGCCATGGACATGTCCTGACACGTCCTACGAGTTCCCGACTCGTGCCATGGCCACGCCCTGCCATGTCCTGCGACGTCCAGATTTGTGCCATGGCCACGCCCTGCCACGTCCTGACATGTCCTGACACGTGCCATGGCCATGTTCTGACACGTCCTGCGAGGTCCCGACTCGTGCCGTGGCCACGCCCTGCCACGTCCTGACGCGTGCCATGGCCATGTCCTGCGACGTCCTGACTCGTGCCATGGTCACACCCTGCCATGTCCTTACGCGTCCTGACACGTGCCATGGCCATGTTCTGACACGTCCTGCAACGTCCCGACTCGTGCCATGGCCACGCCCTGCCATGTCCAGTGACGTCGAGACTCGTGCCATGGCCACGCAATTCCATTTCCTGATGCGTCCTGACACGCTCCATGGCCATGTCCTGATACGTCCTGCGACGTCCCGACTCGGGCCATGGCCACGCCCTGCTATGTCCTTCGACGTTCCGACTCGTGCCATGGCCACACCCTGCCATGTCCTGACGCGTCTTGACAAGTGCCATGGCCATGTCCTGATGCGTCCTGACACGTGCCACGGCCACGCCCTACCATGTCCTGCGACGTCCCGACTCGTGCCATGGCCACGCCCTTCCATGTCATGACGCATCCGGACACGTGCTATGGCCATGTCCACGTGCATCCTAACACGTGCCATGGCCATATCCCGATGCGTCTTGATACGTGCCATGGCCATGTCCTGACGCATCCTGCGACGTTCCGACTCGTGCCATGGCCACGCCCTGCGATGTCCCGACTCGTGCCATGGCCACGCCCTGCCATGTCCTGCCGCGTCCTGACACGTGCCATGTCCATTTCCTGGGACATCATAACTTATGCCATTACCACACCCTGCCACGTCATGACGTGTTCCATGGCCACACCCTGCCACGTCATGACGCGTGCCATGGCCATACCCTGCCACGTCCTGACGCGTGCCATGGCCATGTCCTGACGCGTCCAGACACGTACCATGGCCATATCCTGCCATGTCCTGCGACGTCTTGAGTCGTGCCATGGCCACGCCCTCCCATGTCCTGACGCGTCCTGACACGTGGCATGGACATGTCCTAACACGTCGTGCGAGGTCCCGACTCGTGCCATGGCAACGCCCTGCCATGTCCTGCGACGTCCCGATTCGTGCCATGGCCACGCACTGCAATGTCTTGACGCATCCTGACACGTGCCATGGCCATATCCTGCCATGTCCAAACACGTGCCATGGCCATGTCGTTGCATCCTGCGACGTCCCGACTCGTGCCATGGCCACGCCCTGCAATGTCCTGCGATGTCCCGACTCGTGCATGGCCACGCCCTGCCATGTCCTGACGCGTCCTGACACGTGCCATGGCCATGTCCTGATTCGTCCTGCGAGGTCTCGACTCGTGCCATGGCCACGCCCTGCCATGTCCTGTGACGTCCCGACTCGTGCCATGGCCACGCCCTGCCATGTCCTGACGCGCTTTGACACGTACCATGGCTATATACTGCCATGTCCTGCAACGTCCTAACTTGTGCCATGACCACACCCTGCCACGTCCTGACGCGTGCCATGGCCATGTCCAGCGACGTCCTGACTAGTGCCATGCCACACCCTTCCATATCCTGACGCGTGCCATGGCCATGTCCTGACACGTCCTAACACGTACCATGGCCATATCCTGCCATGTCCTGCGACGTCTTGACTCGTGGCATGGCCACGCCCTGCCATGTCCTGACACGTACCATGGCCATATCCTACCATGTCCTGCGACATCTTGACTCGTGCTATGGCCTCGCTCTTCCATTTCCTGACGCGTCCTGACACGTGCCATGGCCATGTCCTGACACGTCCTGTGTGGTTCCGGCTCGTGCCATGGCCACGCCCTGCCATGTCCTGCGACGTCCCGACTCGTGCCATGGCCACGCCCTGCCATGTCGTGACGCGTCCTGAAACATGCCATGGCCATGTCCTGATACGTCCTGCGACGCCCCGACTCGTGCCATTGCCACGCCCTGCGACGTCCTGACTCGTGCCATGGCCACGCCCTGCCATGTTCTGATGCGTCCTGACACGTGCCATGGCCATGTCCTTACGCATCTTGACACGTACCATGGCCACGTCCTGACGCGTCCTGACATGTACCATGGCCATATCCTGTCATGTCCTGCGACGTCCTGACTTGTGCCATGACCACACCCTGCCACGTCTTGATGCGTGCCATGGCCATGTCCTGCGCCGTCCTAACTCGTGCCATAGCCATCCCCTGCCACGTCCTGACGCGTGCCATGGCCAAGTACTGACGCGTCCTGACACGTACCATTGCAATATCCTGCCATGTCCGGCGACGTCCTGACTCGTGCCATGGTCACGCCCTGCCATGTCCTGACGCGTCCTGACACGTGCCATGGCCACCCCCTACCATGTCGTGACGCGTCCTGACACGTGCCATGGCCATGTCCTGACACGTCCTGCGACGTCCCGACTCGTGCCATTGCCACGCCCTACGACGTCCTGACTTGTGCCATGGCCACGCCCTTCCATGTTCTGATGCGTCCTGACACGTGCCATGGCCATGTCCTGACACGTGCCATGGCCATGTCCTGACACGTCCTAACACGTACCATGGCCATATCCTGCCATGTCCTGCGACGTCTTGACAAGTGGCATGGCAACGCCCTGCCATGTCCTGACGCGTCCTGACACGTACCATGGCCATATACTGCCATGTCCTGCAACATCTTGACTCGTGCTATCGCCTCGCCCTTCCATGTGCTGACGCGTCCTGACACGTGCCATGGTCATGTCCTGACACGTCCTGCAAGGTCCCAACTCGTGCCATGGCCACGCCCTACCATGTCCTGCAACGTCCCGACTCGTGCCATGGCCACGCACTGCCATGTCCTGATGCGTCCTGACACGTTCCATGGCCATGTCCTGATACGTCCTGCGACGTCCTGACTCGGGCCATGGCCACGCTCTGCCATGTCCTGCGACGTCCCGACTCGTGCCATGGCCACGCCCTGCCTTGTCCTGACGCGTCTTGACAAGTGCCATGGCCATGTCCTGATGCATCTTGACACGTGCCACGGCCACGCCCTGCCATGTCCTGCGACGTCCGGACACGTGCTTTGGCCATGTCCTTATGCATCCTAACACGTGCCATGGCCGTATCCCGATGTGTCCTAATACGTGCCATGGCCATGTCCTGACGCATCCTGCGACGTTCCGACTCGTGCCATGGCCACGCCCTGCCATGTCCTGCCGCGTCCTGACACGTGCAATGTCCATGTCCTGCGACGTCCTGACGCGTGCCATGGCCATGTCCTATCGCGTCTAGACACGTACCATTGACATATCTTGCCATGTCCTGTGATGTTTTGACTGGTGCCATGGCCACGCCCTGCCATGTCCTGACGCGTACCATGGCCATATCCTGCCATGTCCTGCGACGTCCCGACTCGTGCCATGGCCACGCCCTGCCATGTCCTGACGTGTCCTCACAAGTGCCATGGCCATGTCCTGCGACGTCCTTACTTGTGACATGACCACGCCCTGCCACGTCCTGACGCGTGCCATGGCCATGTCCTGCGACGTCCTGACTCGTGCCATGGCCACACCCTGCCACATCCTGAGGCGAGCCATGGCCATGTTCTGACACGTCCAGACACGTACCATCGCCATATCCTGCCATGTCTTGCGACGTGTTGACTCGTGCCATGGCCACGCCCTGCCACGTCATGACGTGTGCCATGGCCACACCCTGCCACGTCATGACGTGTGCCATGGCCACACCCTGCCACGTCATGACGCGTGCCATGGCCATGTCCTGACGCGTACAGACACGAACCATGGCCATATCCTGCCATGTCCTGCGACGTCTCGACTCGGGCCATGGCCACGCCTTGCCATGTCCTGCGACGTCCCGACTCGTGCCATGGCAACGCCCTGCCATGTCCTGACGCGTCTTGACAAGTGCCATGGCCATGTCCTGATGCATCTTGACACGTGCCACGGCCATGCCCTGCCATGTCCTGCGACGTCTGGACACGTACTTTGGCCATGTCCTTATGCGTCCTAACACGTGCCATGGCCATATCCTGAGGCGTCCTGATACGTGCCATGGCCATGTCCTGACGTATCCTGCGACGTTCCGACTCGTGCCATGGCCACGCCCTGCCATGTCCTGCCGCGTCCTGACACGTGCCATGTCCATGTCTTGCGACGTCCTGACGCATGCCATGGACATGTCCTGACGCGTCTACACACGTACCATTGCCATATCCTGCCATGTCCTGCGACGTCTTGACTCGTGCCATGGCCACGCCCTGCCATGTCCTGACGCATACCATCGCCATATCCTGCCATGTCTTTCGACTTGTTGACTCGTGCCATGACCACGCCCTGCCATGTCCGGACGCGTCCTGACACGTGCCATGGCCATGTCTTGACACGTCCTGTGAGTTCCCGACTCGTGCCATGGCCACAACCTGCCATGTCCTGCGACGTCCAGACTCATGCCATGGCCACGCCCTGCCACGTCCTGACGTGCCCTGACACTTACCATGGCCATATCCTGCTATGTTCTGCAACGTCCTAACTTGTTCCATGACCACACCCTGCCACGTCCTGACGCATGCCATGGCCATGTCCAGCGACGTCCTGACTCGTGCCATGGCCACACCCTGCCACGTCCTAACGCGTGCCATGGCCATGTCCTGACACGTCCTAACACATACCATGGCCATATCCTGCCATGTCCTGCGACGTCTTGACTCGTGGCATGGCCACGCCCTGCCATGTCCTGACGCGTCCTGACATGTACCATGGCCATATCTTGCCATGTCCTGCAACATCATGACTCGTGCTATAGCCTCGCCCTTCCATGTCCTGACGCGTCCTGACACGTGCCATGGCCATGTCCTGACACGTCCTGCGTGGTCCCGGCTCGTGCCATGGCCACGCCTTGCCATGTCCTGCGACGTCCCGACCCGTGCCATGGCCACCCCCTGCCATGTCGTGACGCGTCCTGACACGTGCCATGGCCATGTCCTGACATGTCCTGCGACGTCCCGACTCGTGCCATTGCCACGCCCTACGACGTCCTGACTTGAGCCATGGCCACGCCCTGCCATGTTCTGATGCGTCCTGACACGTGCCATGGCCATGTCCTAACACGTCCTAACACGTACCATGGCCATATTCTGCCATGTCCTGCGACATCTTGACTCGTGGCATGGCCACGCCCTGCCATGTCCTGACGCGTCCTGACACGTACCATGGCCATATACTGCCATGTCCTGCGACATCTTGACTCGTGCTATGGCCTCGCCCTTCAATGTGCTGACGCGTCCTGACACGTGCCATGGTCATGTCCTGACACATCCTGCAAGGTCCCGACTCGTGCCATGGCCACGCCCTGCCATGTCCCGCGACGTCCCGACTCGTGCCATGGCCACGCGCTGCCATGTCCTGATGCGTCCTGACACGTTCCATGGCCATGTCCTGATACGTCCTGCGACATCCTGACTCGGGCCATGGCCACGCCCTGCCATGTCCTACGACATCCCGACTCGTGCCATGGCCCGCCCTGCCATGTCCTGACGCGTCTTGACACGTGCCATGGCCTTGTCCTGATGCATCTTGACACGTGCCACGGCCACGCCCTGCCATGTCCTGCTACGTCCGGACACGTGCTTTGGCCATGTCCTTATGCATCCTAACACGTGCCATGGCCATATCCCAATGCATCCTAATACGTGCCATGGCCATGTCCTGACGCATCCTGCGACGTTCCGACTCGTACCATGGCCACGCCCTGCAATGTCCTGCCGCGTCCTGACACGTGCAATGTCCCTGTCCTGCGACGTCCTGACGCGTGCCATGGCCATGTCCTATCGCGTCTAGACACGTACCATTGCCATATCCTGCCATGTCCTGCGATGTTTTGACTCGTGCCACGGCCACGCCCTGCTATGTCCTGACGCGTACCATGGCCATATCCTGCCATGTCCTGCGACGTCCCGACTCATGCCATGGCCACGCCCTGCCCTGTCCTGACGCATCCTGACAAGTGCCATGGCCATGTCCTGCCATGTCCTGCGACGTCCTTACTTGTGACATGACCACGCCCTGCCACGTCCTGACGCATGCCATGGCCATGTCCTGCGACGTCCTGACTCGTGCCATGGCCACACCCTGCCACATCCTGAGGCGAGCCATGGCCATGTTCTGACACGTCCAGACACGTACCATCGCCATATCCTGCCATGTCTTGCGACGTGTTGACTCGTGCCATGGCCACGCCCTGCCATGTCCGGACGCGTCTTAACACGTGCCATGGACATGTCCTGACACGTCCTACGAGTTCCCGACTCGTGCCATGGCCAAGCCCTGCCATGTCCTGCGACGTCCAGATTTGTGCCATGGCCACGCCCTGCCACGTCCTGACATGTCCTGACACGTGCCATGGCCATGTCCTGACACGTCCTGCGAGGTCCCGACTCGTGCCGTGGCCACGCCCTGCCACGTCCTGACGCGTGCCATGGCCATGTCCTGCGACGTCCTGACTCGTGCCATGGTCACACCCTGCCATGTCCTTACGCGTCCTGACACGTGCCATGGCCATGTTCTGACACGTCCTGCAACGTCCCGACTCGTGCCATGGCCACGCCCTGCCATGTCCAGTGACGTCGAGACTCGTGCCATGGCCACGCACTGCCATTTCCTGATGCGTCCTGACACGCTCCATGGCCATGTCCTGATACGTCCTGCGACGTCCCGACTCGGGCCATGGCCACGCCCTGCTATGTCCTTCGACGTTCCGACTCGTGCCATGGCCACACCCTGCCATGTCCTGACGCGTCTTGACAAGTGCCATGGCCATGTCCTGATGCGTCCTGACACGTGCCACGGCCACGCCTTACCATGTCCTGCGACGTCCCGACTCGTGCCATGGCCACGCCCTTCCATGTCATGACGCGTCCGGACACGTGCTATGGCCATGTCCACGTGCGTCCTAACACGTGCCATGGCCATATCCCGATGCGTCTTGATACGTGCCATGGCCTTGTCCTGACGCATCCTGCGACGTTCCGACTCGTGCCATGGCCACGCCCTGCGATGTCCTGCGATGTCCCGACTCGTGCCATGGCCACGCCCTGCCATGTCCTGCCGCGTCCTGACACGTGCCATGTCCATTTCCTGGGACATCATAACTTATGCCATTACCACACCCTGCCACGTCATGACGTGTTCCATGGCCACACCCTGCCACGTCATGACGCGTGCCATGGCCACACCCTGCCACGTCCTGACGCGTGCCATGGCCATGTCCTGACGCGTCCAGACACGTACCATGGCCATATCCTGCCATGTCCTGCGACGTCTTGAGTCGTGCCATGGCCACGCCCTCCCATGTCCTGACGCGTCCTGACACGTGGCATGGACATGTCCTAACACGTCGTGCGAGGTCCCGACTCGTGCCATGGCAACGCCCTGCCATGTCCTGCGACGTCCCGATTCGTGCCATGGCCACGCACTGCAATGTCTTGACGCATCCTGACACGTGCCATGGCCATATCCTGCCATGTCCAGACACGTGCCATGGCCATGTCGTTGCATCCTGCGACGTCCCGACTCGTGCCATGGCCACGCCCTGCAATGTCCTGCGACGTCCCGACTCGTGCATGGCCACGCCCTGCCATGTCCTGACACATCCTGACACGTGCCATGGCCATGTCCTGATTCGTCCTGCGAGGTCTCGACTCGTGCCATGGCCACGCCCTGCCATGTCCTGTGACGTCCCGACTCGTTCCATGGCCACGCCCTGCCATGTCCTGACGCGCTTTGACACGTACCATGGCTATATACTGCCATGTCCTGCAACGTCCTAACTTGTGCCATGACCACACCCTGCCACGTCCTGACGCGTGCCATGGCCATGTCCAGCGACGTCCTGACTAGTGCCATGCCACACCCTTCCACATCCTGACGCGTGCCATGGCCATGTCCTGACACGTCCTAACACGTACCATGGCCATATCCTGCCATGTCCTGCGACTTCTTGACTCGTGGCATGGCCACGCCCTGCCATGTCCTGACACGTACCATGGCCATATCCTACCATGTCCTGCGACATCTTGACTCGTGCTATGGCCTCGCTATTCCATGTCCTGACGCGTCCTGACACGTGCCATGGCCATGTCCTGACACGTCCTGCGTGGTTCCGGCTCGTGCCATGGCCACGCCCTGCCATGTCCTACGACGTCCCGACTCGTGCCATGGCCACGCCCTGCCATGTCGTGACGCGTCCTGAAACATGCCATGGCCATGTCCTGATACGTCCTGCGACGCCCCGACTCGTGCCATTGCCACGCCCTGCGACGTCCTGACTCGTGCCATGGCCACGCCCTGCCATGTTCTGATGCGTCCTGACACGTGCCATGGCCATGTCCTTACGCATCTTGACACGTACCATGGCCACGTCCTGACGCGTCCTGACATGTACCATGGCCATATCCTGTCATGTCCTGCGACGTCCTGACTTGTGCCATGACCACACCCTGCCACGTCTTGATGCGTGCCATGGCCATGTCCTGCGCCGTCCTAACTCGTGCCATAGCCATCCCCTGCCACGTCCTGACGCGTGCCATGGCCAAGTCCTGACGCGTCCTGACACGTACCATTGCAATATCCTGCCATGTCCGGCGACGTCCTGACTCGTGCCATGGTCATGCCCTGCCATGTCCTGACGCGTCCTGACACGTGCCATGGCCACCCCCTACCATGTCGTGACGCGTCCTGACACGTGCCATGGCCATGTCCTGACACGTCCTGCGACGTCCCGACTCGTGCCATTGCCACGCCCTACGACGTCCTGACTTGTGCCATGGCCACGCCCTTCCATGTTCTGATGCGTCCTGACACGTGCCATGGCCATGTCCTGACACGTGCCATGGCCATGTCCTGACACGTCCTAACACGTACCATGGCCATATCCTGCCATGTCCTGCGACGTCTTGACAAGTGGCATGGCCACGCCCTGCCATGTCCTGACGCGTCCTGACACGTACCATGGCCATATACTGCCATGTCCTGCAACATCTTGACTCGTGCTATCGCCTCGCCCTTCCATGTTCTGACGCGTCCTGACACGTGCCATGGTCATGTCCTGACACGTCCTGCAAGGTCCCGACTCGTGCCATGGCCACGCCCTGCCATGTCCTGCAACGTCCCGACTCGTGCCATGGCCACGCACTGCCATGTCCTGATGCGTCCTGACACGTTCCATGGCCATGTCCTGATACGTCCTGCGACGTCCTGACTCGGGCCATGGCCACGCCCTGCCATGTCCTGCGACGTCCCGACTCGTGCCATGGCCACGCCCTGCCATGTCCTGACGCGTCTTGACAAGTGCCATGGCCATGTCCTGATGCATCTTGACACGTGCCACGGCCACGCCCTGCCATGTCCTGCGACGTCCGGACACGTGCTTTGGCCATGTCCTTATGCATCCTAACACGTGCCATGGCCATATCCCGATGCGTCCTGATACGTGCCATGGCCATGTCCTGACGCATCCTGCGACGTTCCGACTCGTGCCATGGCCACGCCCTGCCATGTCCTGCCGCGTCCTGACACGTGCCATGTCCATGTCCTGCGACGTCCTGACGCGTGTCATGGCCATGTCCTGACGCGTCTAGACACGTACCATTGCCATATCCTGCCATGTCCTGCGATGTTTTGACTGGTGCCATGGCCACGCCCTGCCATGTCCTGACGCGTACCATGGCCATATCCTGCCATGTCCTGCGACGTCCCGACTCGTGCCATGGCCACGCCCTGCCATGTCCTGACGTGTCCTCACAAGTGCCATGGCCATGTCCTGCGACGTCCTTACTTGTGACATGACCACGCCCTGCCACGTCCTGACGCGTGCCATGGCCATGTCCTGCGACGTCCTGACTCGTGCCATGGCCACACCCTGCCACATCCTGAGGCGAGCCATGGCCATGTTCTGACACGTCCAGACACGTACCATCGCCATATCCTGCCATGTCTTGCGACGTGTTGACTCGTGCCATGGCCACGCCCTGCCATGTTTGGACGCGTCTTGACAGGTGCCATGGCCATGTCCTGACACGTCTTGCGAGTTCCCGACTCGTGCCATGGCCACGCCCTGCCATGTCCTGCGACGTCCAGACTTGTGCCATGGCCATGCCCTGCCACGTCCTGACATGTCCTGACACGTGCCATGGCCATGTCCTGACACGTCCTGCGAGGTCCCGACTCGTGCCGTGGCCACGCCCTGCCACGTCCTGACGCGTGCCATGGCCATGTCCTGCGACGTCCTGACTCGTGCCATGGTCACATCCTTCCATGTCCTTACGCGTCCTGACACGTGCCATGGCCATGTCCTAACACGTCCTGCAACGTCCCGACTCATGCCATGGCCACGCCCTGCCATGTCCTGTGATGTCCAGACTCGTGCCATGGCCACGCACTGCCATGTCCTGATGCGTCCTGACACGCTCCATGGCCATGTCTTGATACGTCCTGCGACGTCCCGACTCGGGCCATGGTGATGCCCTGCCATGTCCTGCGACGTCCCGACTCGTGCCATGGCCACACCCTGCCATGTCCTGACGCGTCTTGACAAGTGCCATGGCCATGTCCTGATGCGTCCTGACACGTGCCACGGCCACGCCCTACCATGTCCTGCGACGTCCCGACTCGTGCCATGGCCACGCCCTTCCATGTCATGACGCGTCCGGACACGTGCTATGGCCATGTCCACATGCGTCCTAACATGTGCCATGGCCATATCCCGATGCGTCCTGATACGTGCCATGGCCATGTCCTGACGCATCCTGCGACGTTTCGACTCGTGCCATGGCCACGCCCTGCGATGTCCTGCGATGTCCCGACTCGTGCCATGGCCACGCCCTGCCATGTCCTCCCGCGTCCTGACACGTGCGATGTCCATTTCCTGGGACATCATAACTTATGCCATGACCATACCCTGCCACGTCCTGACGCGTGCCATGGCCATGTCCTGACGCGTCCAGACACGTACCATGGCCATATCATGCCATGTCCTGCGACGTCTTGAGTCGTGCCATGGCCACGGCCTCCCATGTCCTGACGCGTCCTGACACGTAGCATGGCCATGTCCTAACACGTCGTGCGAGGTCCTGACTCGTGCCATGGCAACGCCCTGCCATGTCCTGTGACTTCCCGATTCGTGCCATGGCCACACACTGCAATGTCTTGACGCATCCTGACACGTGCCATGGCCATATCCTGCCATGTCCAGACACGTGTCATGGCCATGTCGTTGCATCCTTCGACGTCCCGACTCGTGCCATGGCCACGCCCTGCAATGTCTTGACGCGTCCTGACACGTGCCATGGCCATGTCCTGGCTCGTCCTGCGAGGTCTCAACTCGTGCCATGGCCACGCCCTGCCATGTCCTGTGACGTCCCGACTCGTGCCATGGCCACGCCTGGCCACGTCCTGACGCGCTTTGACACGTACCATGGCTATATACTGCCATGTCCTGCAACGTCCTAACTTGTGCCATGACCACACCTTGCCACGTCCTGACGCGTGCCATGGCCATTTCCAGCGACGTCCTGACTAGTGCCATGCCACACCCTTCCACATCCTGACGCGTGCCATGGCCATGTCCTGACACGTCCTAACACGTACCTTGGCCATATCCTGCCATGTCCTGCGACGTCTTGACTCGTGGCATAGCCACGCCCTGCCATGTCCTGACACGTACCATGGCTATATTCTACCATGTCTTGCGACATCTTGACTCGTGCTATGGCCTCGCCCTTCCATGTCCTGACGCGTCCTGACTCGTGCCATGGCCATGTCCTGACACGTCCTGCGTGGTCCCGGCTCGTGCCATGGCCACGCCCTGCCATGTCCTGCGACGTCCCGACTCGTGCCATGGCCACGCCCTGCCATGTCGTGACGCGTCCTGAAACGTGCCATGGCCATGTCCTGATACGTCCTGCAACGCCCCGACTCGTGCCATTGCCACGCCCTGCGACGTCCTGACTCGTGCCATGGCCACGCCCTGCCATGTTCTGATGCGTCCTGACACGTGCCATGGCCATGTCCTGACGCATCTTGACACGTACCATGGCCACGTCCTAATGCGTCCTAACATGTACCGTGGCCATATCCTGTCATATCCTGCGACGTCCTGACTTGTGCCATGACCACACCCTGCCACGTCTTGATGCGTGCCATGGCCATGTCCTGCAACGTCCTAACTCGTGCCATAGCCATCCCCTGCCACGTCCTGACGCGTGCCATGGCCAAGTCCTGACGCGTCCTGACACGTACCATTGCAATATCCTGCCATGTCCGGCGACGTCCTGACTCGTGCCATGGTCACGCCCTGCCATGTCCTGACGCGTCCTGACACGTGCCATGGCCACCCCCTACCATGTCGTGACGCGTCCTGACACGTGCCATGGCCATGTCCTGACACGTCCTGCGACGTCCAGACTCGTGCCATTGCCACGCCCTACGACGTCCTGACTTGTGCCATGGCCACGCCCTGCCATGTTCTGATGCGTCCTGACACGTGCCATGGCCATGTCCTGAAACGTGCCATGGCCCTGTCCTGACACGTCCTAACACGTACCATGGCCATATCCTGCCATGTCCTACGACGTCTTGACTCGTGGCATGGCCACACCCTGCCATGTCCTGACGCGTCCTGACACGTACCATGGCCATATACTGCCATGTCCTGCAACATCTTCACTCGTGCTATCGCCTCGCACTTCCATGTGCTGACGCGTCCTGACACGTGCCATGGTCATGTCCTGACACGTCCTGCAAGGTCCCGACTCGTGCCATGGCCACGCACTGCCATGTCCTGATGCGTCCTGACACATTCCATGGCCATGTCCTGATACGTCCTGCGACGTCCTGACTCGGGCCATGGCCACGCTCAGCCATGTCCTGCGACGTCCCGACTCGTGCCATGGCCGCGCCCTGCCATGTCCTGACGCGTCTTGACAAGTGCCATGGCCATGTCCTGATGCATCTTGACACGTGCCACGGCCACGCCCTGCCTTGTCCTGCGACGTCTGGACACGTGCTTTGGCCATGTCCTTATGCATCCTAACACGTGCCATGGCCATATCCCGATGCGTCCTAGTACGTGCCACGGCCATGTCCTGACGCATCCTACGACGTTCCGACTCGTGCCATGGCCACGCCCTGCCATGTCCTGCCGCGTCCTGACACGTGCAATGTCCATGTCCTGCGACGTCCTGATGCGTGCCATGGCCATGTCCTATCGCGTCTAGACACGTACCATTGCCATATCCTGCCATGTCCTGTGATGTTTTTACTGGTGCCATGGCCACGCCCTGCCATGTCCTGACGCGTACCATGGCCATATCCTGCCATGTCCTGCGACGTCCCGACTCATGCCATGGCCACGCCCTGCCCTGTCCTGACGTGTTCTGACAAGTGCCATGGCCATGTCCTGCCATGTCCTGCGACGTCCTTACTTGTGACATGACCACGCCCTGCCACGTCCTGACGCGTGCCATGGCCATGTCCTGCGACGTCCTGACTCGTGCCATGGCCACACCCTGCCACATCCTGAGGCGAGCCATGGCCATGTTCTGACACGTCCAGACACGTACCATCGCCATATCCTGCCATGTCTTGCGACGTGTTGACTCGTGCCATGGCCACGCCCTGCCATGTCCGGACGCGTCCTGACACGTGCCATGGCCATGTCCTGACACGTCTTGCGAGTTCCCGACTCGTGCCATGGCCACGCCCTGCCATGTCCTGCGACGTCCAGACTTGTGCCATGGCCACGCCCTGCCACGTCCTGACATGTCCTGACACGTGCCATGGCCATGTCCTGACACGTCCTGCGAGGTCCCGACTCGTGCCGTGGCCACGCCCTGACGCGTGCCATGGCCATGTCCTGCGACTTCCTGACTCGTGCCATGGTCACATCCTGCCATGTCCTTACGCGTCCTGACACGTGCCATGGCCATGTCCTAACACGTCGTGCAACGTACCGACTCGTGCCATGGCCACGCCCTGCCATGTCCTGTGACGTCCAGACTCGTGCCATGGCCACGCACTGCCATGTCCTGATGCGTCCTGACACGCTCCATGGCCATGTCCTGATACGTCCTGCGACGTCCCGACTCGGGCCATGGTGATGCCCTGCCATGTCCTGCGATGTCCCGAGTCGTGCCATGGCCACACCCTGCCATGTCCTGACGCATCTTGACAAGTGCCATGGCAATGTCCTGATGCGTCCTGACACGTGCCACGGCCACGCCCTACCATGTCCTGCGACGTCCCGACTCTTGCCATGGCCACGCCCTTCCATGTCATGACGCGTACGGACACGTGCTATGGCCATGTCCACATGCGTCCTAACACGTGCCATGTCCATATCCCGATGCGTCCTGATACATGCCATGGCCATGTCCTGACGCATCCTGTGACGTTCTGACTCGTGCCATGGCCACGCCCTGCCATGTCCTGCAATGTCCCGACTCGTGCCATGGCCACGCCCTGCCATGTCCTGCCGCGTCCTGACACGTGCCATGTCCATGTCCTGGGACGTCATAACTTATGCCGTGACCACACCCTGCCACGTCATGACGCGTGCCATGGCCACACCCTGCCACGTCATGACGCGTGCCATGGCCACACCCTGCCACGTCCTGACGCGTGCCATGGCCATGTCCTGACGCGTCCAGACACGTACCATGGCCATATCCTGCCATGTCCTGCGACGTCTTGACTCGTGCCATGGCAACGCCCTGCCATGTCCTGACGTGTCCTGACACGTGGCATGGCCATGTCCTAACACGTCGTGCGAGGTCCCGACTCGTACCATGGCAACGCCCTGCCATGTCCTTCGACGTCCCGAATGTGCCATGGCCACGCACTGCCATGTCTTGACGCATCCTGACACGTGCCATGGCCATATCCTGCCATGTCCAGACACGTGCCATGGCCATGTCGTTGCATCCTGCGACGTCCCGACTCGTGCCATGGCCACGCCTTGTAATGTCCTGCGACGTCCCGACTCGTGCATGGCCACGCCATGCCATGTCCTGACGCGTCCTGACACGTACCATGGCCATGTCCTAACTCGTCCTGCGAGGTCCCGACTCGTGCCATGGCCACGCCCTTCCATGTCCTGCGACGTCCTGACTCGTGCCATGGCCACGCCCTGCCACGTCCTGACGCGCCCTGACACGTACCATGGCCATATACTGCCATGTCCTGCAACGTCCTAACTTGTGCCATGACCACACCCTGCCACGTCCTGACGCGTGCCATGGCCATGTCCAGCGACGTCCTGACTCGTGCCATGCCACACCCTTCCACGTCCTGACGCGTGCCATGGCCATGTCCTGACACGTCCTAACACGTACCATGGCCATATCCTGCCATGTCCTGCGACGTCTTGACTCGTGGCATGGCCACGCCCTGCCATGTCCTGACGCGTCCTGACACGTACCATGGCCATATCCTACCATGTCCTGCGACATCTTGACTCGTGCTATGGCCTCGCCCTTCCATGTCCTGACGCGTCCTGACACGTGCCATGGCCATGTCCTGACACATCCTGTATGGTCCCGGCTCGTGCCATGGCCACGCCCTGCCATGTCCTGTGACGTCCCGACTCGTGCCATGGCCACGCCCTGCCACGTCCTGACGCGCTTTGACACGTACCATGGCTATATACTGCCATGTCGTGCAACGTCCTAACTTGTGCCATGACCACACCCTGCCACGTCCTGACGCGTGCCATGGCCATGTCCAGCGACGTCCTGACTCGTGCCATGCCACACCCTTCCACATCCTGACGCGTGCCATGGCCATGTCCTGACACGTCCTAACACGTACCATGGCCATATCCTGCCATGTCATGCGACGTCTTGACTCGTGGCATGGCCACGCCCTGCCATATCCTGACACGTACCATGGCCATATCCTACCATGTCTTGCGACATCTTGACTCGTGCTATGGCCTCGCCCTTCTATGTCCTGACGCGTCCTGACACGTGCCATGGCCATGTCCTGACACGTCCTGCGTGGTCCCGGCTCGTGCCATGGCCACGCCCTGCCATGTCCTGCGACGTCCCGACTCGTGCCATGGCCACGCCCTGCCATGTCGTGACGCGTCCTAAAACGTGCCATGGCCATGTCCTGATACGTCCTGCGACGCCCCGACTCGTGCCATTGCCACGCCCTGCGACGTCCCGACTCGTGCCATGGCCACGCCCTGCCATGTTCTGATGCGTCTTGACACGTGCCATGGCCATGTCCTGACGCATCTTGACACGTACCATGGCCACGTCCTGACGCGTCCTGACATGTACAATGGCCATATCCTGTCATGTCCTGCGACGTCCTGACTTGTGCCATGACCACACCCTGCCACGTCTTGATGCGTGCCATGGCCATGTCCTGCAACGTCCTAACTCGTGCCATAGCCATCCCCTGCCACGTCCTGACGCGTGCCATGGCCAAGTCCTGACGCGTCCTGACACGTACCATTGCAATATCCTGCCATGTCCGGCGACGTCCTGACTCGTGCCATAGTCACGCCCTGCCATGTCCTGACGCGTCCTGACACGTGCCATGTCCATCCCCTACCATGTCGTGACGCGTCCTGACACGTGCCATGGCCATGTCCTGACACGTCCTGCGACGTCCAGACTCGTGTCATTGCCACGCCCTACGACGTCCTGACTTGTGCCATGGCCACGCCCTGCCATGTTCTGATGCGTCCTGACACGTGCCATGGCCATGTCTTGACACGTCCTAACACGTACCATGGCCATATCCTGCCATGTCCTGCGACGTCTTGACTCGTGGCATGGCCACGCCCTGCCATGTCCTGACGCGTCCTGACACGTACCATGGCCATATACTGCCATGTCCTGCAACATCTTGACTCGTGCTATCGCCTCGCCCTTCCATGTGCTGACGCGTCCTGACACGTGCCATGGTCATGTCCTGACACGTCCTGCAAGGTCCCGACTCGTGCCATGGCCACGCCCTGCCATGTCCTGCGACGTCTTGACTCGTGCCATGGCCACGCACTGCCATGTCCTGATGCGTCCTGACACGTTCCATGGTCATGTCCTGATACGTCCTGCGACGTCCTGACTCGGGCCATGGCCACGCTCTGCCATGTCCTGCGACGTCCCGACTCGTGCCATGGCCACGCCCTGCCATGTCCTGACGCGTCTTCACAAGTGCCATGGCCATGTCCTGATGCATCTTGACACGTGCCACGGCAACGCCCTGCCATGTCCTGCGACGTCCGGACATGTGCTTTGGCCATGTCCTTATGCATCCGAACACGTGCCATGGCCGTATCCCGATGCGTCCTAATACGTGCCATGGCCATGTCCTGACGCATCCTGCGACGTTCCGATTCGTGCCATGGCCACGCCCTGCCATGTCCTGCCGCGTCCTGACACGTGCAATGTCCATGTCCTGCGATGTCCTGACGCGTGCCATGGCCATGTCCTATCGCGTCTAGACACGTACCATTGCCATATCCTGCCATGTCCTGTGATGTTTTGACTGGTGCCATGGCCACGCCCTGCCATGTCTTGACGCGTACCATGGCCATATCCTGCCATGTCCTGCGACGTCCCGACTCGTGCCATGGCCACGCCCTGCCCTGTCCTGACGCGTCCTGACAAGTCCCATGGCCATGTCCTGCCATGTCCTGCGACGTCCTTACTTGTGACATGACCACGCCCTGCCACGTCCTGACGCGTGCCATGGCCATGTCCTGCGACGTCCTGACTCGTGCCATGGCCACACCCTGCCACATCTTGAGGCGAGCCATGGCCATGTTCTGACACGTCCAGACACGTACCATAGCCATATCCTGCCATGTCTTGCGACGTGTTGACTCGTGCCATGGCCACGCCCTGCCATGTCCGGACGCGTCCTGACACGTGCCATGGCCATGTCCTGACACGTCTTGCGAGTTCCCGACTCGTGCCATGGCCACGCCCTGCCATGTCCTGCGACATCCAGACTTGTGCCATGGCAACGCCCTGCCACGTCCTGATATGTCCTGACACGTGCCATGGCCATGTCCTGACACGTGCCATGGCCATGTCCTGACACGTCCTGCGAGGTCCCGACTCGTGCCGTGGCCACGCCCTGCCACGTCCTGACGCGTGCCATGGCCATGTCCTGCGACGTCCTAACTCGTGCCATGGTCACATCCTGCCATGTCCTTACGCGTCCTGACACGTGCCATGGCCATGTCCTAACACGTCCTGCAACGTACCGACTCGTGCCATGGCCACGCCCTGCCATGTCCTATGACGTCCAGACTCGTGTCATGGCCACGCCCTGCCATGTCCTGCAATGTCCCGACTCGTGCCATGGCCACGCCCTGCCATGTCCTGCCGCGTCCTGACACGTGCCATGTCCATGTCCTGGGACGTCATAACTTATGCCATGACCACACCCTGCCACGTCATGACGCGTGCCATGGCCACACCCTGCCACGTCATGACGCGTGCCATGGCCACACCCTGCCACGTCCTGACGCGTGCCATGGCCATGTCTTGACGCGTCCAGACACGTACCATTGCCATATCCTGCCATGTCCTGCGACGTCTTGACTCGTGCCATGGCCACGCCCTGCCATGTCCTGACGTGTCCTGACACGTGGCATGGCCATGTCCTAACACGTCGTGTGAGGTCCCGACTCGTGCCATGGCAACGCCCTGCCATGTCCTGCGACGTCCCGAATGTGCCATGGCCACGCACTGCCATGTCTTGACGCATCCTGACACGTGCCATGGCCATATCCTGCCATGTCCAGACACGTGCCATGGCCATGTCGTTGCATCCTGCGACGTCCCGACTCGTGCCATGGCCACGCCCTGCAATGTCCTGCGACGTCCCGACTCGTGCATGGCCACGCCATGCCATGTCCTGACGCGTCCTGACACGTACCATGGCCATGTCCTGACTCGTCCTGCGAGGTCCCGACTCATGCCATGGCCACACCCTGCCATGTCCTGTGACGTCCCGACTCGTGCCATGGCCACGCCCTGCCACGTCCTGACGCGCCTTGACACGTACCATGGCCATATACTGCCATGTCCTGCAACGTCCTAACTTGTGCCATGACCACACCCTACCACGTCCTGACGCGTGCCATGGCCATGTCCAGCGACGTCCTCACTAGTGCCATGCCACACCCTTCCACATCCTGACGCGTGCCATGGCCATGTCCTGACACGTCCTAACACGTACCATGGCCATATCCTGCCATGTCCTGCGACGTCTTGACTCGTGGCATGGCCACGCCCTACCATATCCTGACATGTACCATGGCCATATCCTACCATGTCTTGCGACATCTTGACTCGTGCTATGGCCTCGCCCTTCCATGTCCTGACGCATCCTGACACGTTCCATGGCCATGTCCTGTCACGTCCTGCGTGGTCCCGGCTCGTGCCATGGCCACGCCCTGCCATGTCCTGCGACGTCTCGACTCGTGCCATGGCCACGCCCTGCCATGTCGTGACGCGTCCTGAAACGTGCCATGGCCATGTCCTGATACGTCCTGCGACGCCCCGACTCGTGCCATTGCCACGCCCTGCGACGTCCTGACTCGTGCCATGGCCACGCCCTGCCATGTTCTGATGCGTCCTGACACGTGCCATGGCCATGTCCTGACGCATCTTGACACGTACCATGGCCACGTCCTGACTCGTCCTGACATGTACCATGGCCATATCCTGTCATGTCCTGCGACGTCCTGACTTGTGCCATGACCACACCCTGCCACGTCTTGATGCGTGCCATGGCCATGTCCTGCGACGTCCTAACTCGTGCCATAGCCATCCCCTGCCACGTCCTGACGCGTGCCATGGCCAAGTCCTGACGCGTCCTGACACGTACCATTGCAATATCCTGCCATGTCCGGCGACGTCCTGACTCGTGCCATGGTCACTCCTTGCCATGTCCTGACGCGTCCTAACACGTGCCATGGCCACCCCCTACCATGTCGTGACGCGTCCTGACACGTGCCATGGCCATGTCCTGACACGTCCTGCGACGTCACGACTCGTGCCATTGCCACGCCCTACGACGTCCTGACTTGTGCCATGGCCACGCCCTGCCAAGTTCTGATGCGTCCTGACACGTGCCATGGCCATGTCCTGACACGTTCCATGGCCATGTCCTGACACGTCCTAACACGTACCATGGCCATATCCTGCCATGTCCTGCGACGTCTTGACTCGTGGCATGGCCACGCCCTGCCATGTCCTGACGCGTCCTGACAAGTACCATGGCCATATACTGCCATGTCCTGCAACATCTTGACTCGTGCTATCGCCTCGCCTTTCCATGTGCTGACGCGTCCTGACACGTGCCATGGTCATGTCCTGACACGTGCCATGGTCATGTCCTGATGCGTCCTGACACGTTCCATGGCCATGTCCTGATACGTCCTGCGACGTCCTGACTCGGGCCATGGTCACGCTCTACCATGTCCTGCGACGTCCCGACTCGTGCCATGGCCACGCCCTGCCATGTCCTGACGCGTCTTCACAAGTGCCATGGCCATGTCCTGATGCATCTTGACACGTGGCACGGCCACGCCCTGCCATGTCCTGCCGCGTCCTGACACGTGCAATGTCCACGTCCTGCAACGTCCTGACGCGTGCCATGGCCATGTCCTATCGCGTCTAGACACGTACCATTGCCATATCCTGCCATGTCCTGTGATGTTTTGACTGGTGCCATGGCCACGCCCTGCCATGTCCTGACGCGTACCATGGCCATATCCTGCCATGTCCTGCGACGTCCTGACTCGTGCCATGGCCACGCCCTGCCATGTCCTGACGCGTCCTGACAAGTGCCATGGCCATGTCCTGCGACGTCCTTACTTGTGACATGACCACGCCCTGCCACGTCCTGACGCGTGCCATGGCCATGTCCTGCGACGTCCTGACTCGTGCCATGGCCACACCCTGCCACATCCTGAGGCGAGCCATGGCCATGTTCTGACACGTCCAGACACGTACCATCGCCATATCCTGCCATGTCTTGCGACGTGTTGACTCGTGCCATGGCCACGCCCTGCCATGTCCGGACGCGTCCTGACACGTGCCATGGCCATGTCCTGACACGTCTTGCGAGTTCCCGACTCGTGCCATGGCCACGCCCTGCCATGTCCTGCGACGTCCAGACTTGTGCCATGGCCACGCCCTGCCACGTCCTGACATGTCCTGACACGTGCCATGGCCATGTCCTGACACGTCCTGCGAGGTCCCGACTCGTGCCGTGGCCACGCCCTGCCACGTCCTGACGTGTGCCATGGCCATGTCCTGCGACGTCCTGACTCGTGCCATGGTCACATCCTGCCATGTCCTTACGCGTCCTGACACGTGCCATGGCCATGTCCTAACACGTCCTGCAACGTACCGACTCGTGCCATGGCCACGCCCTGCCATGTCCTGTGACGTCCAGACTCGTGCTATGGCCACGTACTGCCATGTCCTGATGTGTCCTGACACGCTCCATGGCCATGTCCTGATACGTCCTGCGACGTCCCGACTCGGGCCATGGTGATGCCCTGCCATGTCCTGCGATGTCCCGACTCGTGCCATGGCCACACCCTGCCATGTCCTGACGCGTCTTGACAAGTGCCATGGCCATGTCCTGATGCATCCTGACACGTGCCACGGCCACGCCCTACCGTGTCCTGCGACGTCCTGACTCTTGCCATGGCCACGCCCTTCCATGTCATGACGCGTGCGGACACGTGCTATGGCCATGTCCACATGCGTCCTATCACGTGCCATGGCCATATCCCGATGCGTCCTGATACGTGCCATGGCCATGTCCTGACGCATCCTCCGACGTTCTGACTCGTGCCATGGCCACGCCCTGCCATGTCCTGCGATGTCCCGACTCGTGCCATGGCCACGCCCTACCATGTCCTGCCGCGTCCTGACACGTGCCATGTCCATGTCCTGGGACGTCATAACTTATGCCATGACCTCACCCTGCCACGTCATGACGCGTGCCATGGCCACACCCTGCCACGTCATGACGCGTGCCATGGCCACACCCTGCCACGTCCTGACGCGTGCCATGGCCATGTCCTGACGCGTCCAGACTCGTACCATGGCCATATCCTGCCATGTCCTGCGACGTCTTGACTCGTGCCATGGCCACGCCCTGCCATGTCCTGACGTGTCCTGACACGTGGCATGGCCATGTCCTAACACGTCGTGCGAGGTCCCGACTCGTGCCATGGCAACGCCCTGCCATGTCCTGCGACGTCCCGAATGTGCCATGGCCACGCACTGCCATGTCTTGACGCATCCTGACACGTGCCATGGCCATATCTTGCCATGTCTAGACACGTGCCATGGCCATGTCGTTGCATCCAGCGATGTCCCGACTCGTGCCATGGCCACGCCCTGCAATGTCCTGCGACGTCCCGACTCGTGCATGGCCACGCCATGCCATGTCCTGACGCGTCCCGACACGTACCATGGCCATGTCCTGACTCGTCCTGCGAGGTCCCGACTCGTGCCATGGCCACACCCTGCCATGTCCTGTGACGTCCCGACTCGTGCCATGGCCACGCCCTGCCACGTCCTGATGCGCCTTGACACGTACCATGGCCATATCCTGCCATGTCCTGCGACGTTTTGACTCGTGCCATGGCCACGCCCTGCCATGTCCTGACTCGTACCATGGCCATATCCTGCCATGTCCTGCGACGTCCCGACTCGTGCAATGGCCACGCCCTGCCCTGTCCTGACGCGTCCTGACAAGTGCCATGGCCATGTCCTGCCATGTCCTGCGACGTCCTTACTTGTGACGTGACCACGCCCTGCCACGTCCTGACGCGTGCCATGGCCATGTCCTGCGACGTCCTGACTCGTGCCATGGCCACACCCTGCCACGTCCTGACGCAAGCCATGGCCATGTTCTAACGCGTCCAGACACGTACCATTGCCATATCCTGCAATGTCCTGCGACGTCCCGACTCGTGCCATGTCCACGCCCTGCCATGTCCGGACGCATCCTGACACGCTCCATGGCCATGTCCTAACACGTCCTGCGAGTTCCCGACTCGTGCCATGGCCACGCCCAGCCATGTCCTGCAACTTCCAGACTCGTGCCAGGGCCACGCCCATCCACGTCCTGACGCGCCCTGACACGTACCATGGCCATATCCTGCCTGTTCTGCAACGTCCTAACTTGTGCCATGACCACACCCTGCCACGTCCTGACGCGTGCCATGGCCATGTCCACCGGCGTCCTGACCCGTTCCATGGCCACACCCTGCCACGTCCTGACGCGTGCCATGGCCATGTCCAGCGGCGTCCTGACCCGTTCCATGGCCACACCCTGCCACGTCCTGACGCGTGCCATGGCTATGTCCTGACACGTCCAAACACGTACCATGGCCATATCCTGCCATGTCCTGCGACATCTTGACTCGTGCAATGGCCTCGGCCTTACATGTCCTGACACGTGCCATGGCCATGTCCTGACACGTCCTGCGAGGTCCCGACTAATGCCATGGCCACGCCCTACCACGTCCTGACGCGTGCCATGGCCATGTCCTGCGACGTCCTGACTCGTGCCATGGTCACACCCCGCCATGTCCTCACGCAACCTGACACGTGCCATGGCCATGTTCTGACACGTCCTGCAACGTCCCGACTTGTGCCATGGCCATGTCCTGTGACGTCTCGACTCGTGCCATGGCCACGCACTGCCATGTCCTGATGCGTCCTGACACATTCCATGGCCATGTCCTCATACGTCCTGCGACGTCTCGACTCGGGCCATGGCCACGCCCTGCCATGTCCTGCGACGTCCCGACTCGTGCCATGGCCACGCCCTATCATGTCCTGATGCGTCTTGACAAGTGCCATGGCCATGTCCTGATGCGTCCTGACACGTGCCACGGCCACGCCCTACCATGTCCTGCGACGTCCCGACTCGTGCCATGGACACGCCCTTCCACGTCCTGACGCGTCCGGACACGTGCTATGGCCATGTCCACATGCGTCCTAACACGTGCCATGGCCATATCCCGATGCGTCCTGATACGTGCCATGGCCATGTCCTGACGCATCTTGCGATGTTCCGACTCGTGCCATGGCCACGCCCTGCCATGTCCTGCCGCGTCCTAACACGTGCCATGTCCATGTCATGGGATGTCATAACTTGTGCCATGACCACACCCTGCCACGTCATGACGCGTGCCATGGCCACACCCTGCCACGTAATGACGCGTGCCATGGCCACACCCTACCACGTCCTGACGCGTGCCATGGCCATGTCCTGACGCGTCCAGACACGTACCATGGCCATATCCTGCCATGTGCTGCGACGTCTTGACTCGTGCCATGGCCACGCCCTGCCATGTCCTGACGCGTCCTGACACGTGGCATGGCCATGTCCTAACACGTCGTGCGAGGTCCCGACTCGTGCCATGGCAACGCCCTGCCATGTCCTGCGACGTCCCGATTCGTGCCATGGCCACGCCCTGCCATGTCATGACGCATCCTGACACGTGCCATGGTCATATCCTGTCATGTCCAGACACGTGCCATGGCCATGTCGTGTCATCCTGCGACGTCCCGACTCGTGCCATGGCCACGCCCTGCAATGTCCTACGACGTCCCGACTCGTGCATGGCCACGCCCTGCCATGTCCTGACGCATCCTGACACGTGCCATGGCCATGTCCTGACTCGTCCTGCGAGGTCCCGACTCGTGCCATGGCCACGCCGTGCCACGTCCTGACGCGCCCTGACACGTACCATGGCCATATACTGCCATGTCCTGCAACGTCCTAACTTGTGCCATGACCACACCTTGCCACCTCCTGACGCGTGCCATGGCCATGTCCAGCGACGTCCTGACTAGTGCCATGCCACACCCTTCGACATCCTGACGCGTGCCATGGCCATGTCCTGACACGTCCTAACACGTACCATGGCCATATCCTGCCATGTCCTGCGACGTCTTGACTCGTGGCATGCCCATGCCCTGCAATGTCCTGACGCGTCTTGACACGTACCATGGCCATATCCTACCATGTCCTGCGACATTTTGACTCGTGCTATGGCCTCACCCTTCCATGTCCTGACGTGTCCTGACACGTGCCATGGCCATGTCCTGACACGTCCTGCGTGATCCCGGCTCGTGCCATGGCCATGCCCTGCCATGTCCTGCGACGTCCCGACTCGTGCCATGGCCACGCCCTGCCATGTCGTGACGGGTGCCATGGCCTGACGCGTCTTGACGAGTGCCATGGCCATGTCCTGATGCGTCCTGACACGTACCATGGCCACGCCCTGCCATGTCCTGCGACGTTTCGACTCGTGCCATGGCCACGCCCTTCCATGTCCTGACGCGTCCGGACACGTGCTATGGCCATGTTCTTATGCGTCCTAACACGTGCCATGGCCTCACCCTGCCACGTCTTGACGCGTGCCATGGCCATGTCCTGACGCATCCAGACACGTACCATGGCCATATCCTGCCATGTCCTCCGACGTCTTAACTTGTTCCATGGCCACGCCCTGCCATGTCCTGACGCGTCCTGACACGTGCCATGGCCATGTCCTGACACGTCCTGCGACGTCCCGACTCGTGCCATGGCCACGCCCTTCCACGTTCTGATGCGTCCTGACACGTACCACGGCCATATCCTGCCATGTCATGCAACCTCCTAACTTGTGCCATGACCACGCCCAGCCATGTCCTGTGACATCCTGACTCGTGCCATGGCCACACCCTGCCACGTCCTGATGCGTGCCATGGCCATGTCCTAACGCGTCTTGACACGAAACATGGCCATATCCTGCCATGTCCTGCGACGTCCGGACTCATGGCATGGCCACGCCCGGCCATGTCCTGACGCGTCCTGACACATACCATGGCCATGTCCTGTGACATCTTGACTCGTGCTATGGCCAGGCCCTGCCATGTCCTGACGTCTCGTGCGAGGTCCCGACTCGTGCCATGGCAACGCCCTGCCAAGTCCTGCGACGTCCCGACTCCTGCCATGGCCAAGCCCTGCCATGTCTTGACGCGTCCTGACACGTTTCATGGCAATGTCCTGACACGTCCTGCTATGTCCCGACTCATGCCATGGCCACGCCGTGCCAGGTCCTGCGACGTCCCGACTCGTGCCATGGCCACGCCCTGCCACGTCCTGATGCGCCCTGACACGTACCATGGCCATATGGTGCCATGTCCTGCAACGTCCTAACTTGTGCCATGACCACACCCTGCCACGTCCTGACGCGTGCCATGGCCATGTCCAGCGACGTCCTGACTCTCGCATGGCCACACCCTGCCACGTCCTGATGCGTGCCATGGCCATGTCCAGCGACGTGCTGACTCGTGCCATGGCCACACCCTGCCATGTCCTGACGCGTGCCATGGCCATGTCCTGACACGTCCTATCACGTACCATGGCCATATCCTACCATGTCCTGCGACGTCTTGACTCGTGGCATGGCCACGCCCTGCCATGTCCTGACTCATCCTGAAACGTACCATGGCCATATCCTGCCATGTCCTGCAACATCTTGACTCGTTCTATGGCCTCGCCCTGCCATGTCTTGACGCGTCCTGACACGTGCCATGGCCATGTCCTGACACGTCCTGCGAGGTCCAAACTCGTGCCATGGCCACGCCCTGCCATGTCCTGCGACGTCGCGACTCGTGCCATGGCCACGCCCTGCCAAGTCCTGACGCGCCCTGACCCGTACCATGCCCATATCCTGCCATGTCCTGCAACGTCCTTACTTGTGTCATGACCACGCCCTTCCACGTCCTGACGCGTGCCATGGCCATGTCCAGCGACGTCCTGACTCGTGCCATGGCCACGCCCTGACACGTCCTGGCGCGTGCCATGGCCATGTCCTGACACGTCCTAACATGTACCATGGCCATATCCTGCCATGTCCTGCGACGTCTTGACTCGTGGCATGGCCACGCCCTGCCATGTCCTGATGCGTCCTGACACGTACCATGGCAATATCCTGCCATGTCCTACGACATCTTGACTCGTGCTATGGCCTCGCCCTTCCATTTCTTACCGCGTCCTGACACGTGCCATGGCCATGTCCTGCGACGTCCTAACTTGTGCCATGACCACGCCCTGCCACGTCCTGATGCGTGCCATGGCCATGTCCTGCGACGTCCTGACTCGTGCCATGGCCACACCCTGCCACGTCTTGACGCGTGCCATGGCCATGTCCTGCTATGTCTTGCCACGTCCCTACTCGTGCCATGGTCACGCCCTGCCCTGTCCTGACGCGTCCTGACACGTGCCATGGCCATGTCCTGCCATGTCCTGCGACGTCCTTACTTGTGCCATGACCACGCCCTGCCACGTCCTGACGCGTGCCAAGGCCATGTCCTACGACGTCCTGACTCGTGCCATGGCCACACCCTGCCACGTCCTGACGCGTACCATGGCCATGTCCTGACGCGTCCAGACACGTACCATCGCCATATCCTTCCATGTCTTGCGACGTGTTGACTCGTGCCATGGCCACGCCCTGCCATGTACTGACGAGTCTTGACACGTACCATGGCCATATCCTGCCATGTCCTGTGACATCTTGACTCGTGCTATGGCCAGGCCCTGCCATGTCCTGACGTGTCCTGACACGTGCCATGGCCATGTCCTAACACGTTGTGCTAGGTTCCGACTCGTGCCATGGCAACGCCCTGCCAAGTCCTGCGACGTCCCGACTCGTGCCATGGCCACGCCTTGCCAGGTCTTGATGCATCCTGACACATGACATGGCAATGTCCTGAAATGTCCTGCGACATCCCGACTCGTGCCATGGCCACGCCGTGCCATGTCCTTCGACGTCACGACTCGTGCCATGGCCACGCCTTGCCACGTCCTGACGCCCCCTGACACGTACCATGGCCATATGTTGCCATGTCCCGCAACGTCCTAACTTGTGCCATGACCACACCCTGCCACGTCCTGATGCGTGCCATGGCCATGTCCAGCGACGTCCTGACTCTCGCATGGCCACACCCTGCCACGTCCTGACGCGTGCCATGGCCATGTCCAGCGACGTCCTGACTCATGCCATGGCCACACCCTTCCATGTCCTGCCGCGTGCCATGGCCATGTCCTGACACGTCATAACACGTACCATGGCCATATCCTACCATGTCCTGCGACGTCTTGACTCGTAGCATGGCCACGCCCTGCCATGTCCTGACTCATCCATACACGTACCATGGCCATATCCTGCCATGTCCTGCGACATCTTGACTCGTGCTATGGCCTCGCCCTGCCATGTGCTGACGCGTCCTGACACGTGCCATGGCCATGTCCTGACACGTCCTGCGAGGTCCCACCTCGTGCCATTGCCAAGCCCTGCCATGTCCTGCGACGTCGCGACTCGTGCCATGGCCACGCCCTGCCACGTCCTGACGCGCCCTGACCCGTACCATGCCCATATCCTGCAATGTCCTGCAACGTCCTAACTTGTGTCATGACCACGCCCTTCCACGTTTTGACGCGTGCCATGGCCTTGTCCAGCGACGTCCTGACTCGTGCCATGGCCACGCCCTGCCACGTCCTGACGCGTGCCATGGCCTCACCCTGCCATGTCCTCCGACGTCCCGACTCATACCATGGCCACGCCGTGCCATGTCCTTCGACGTCCCGACTCATGCCATGGCCACGCCATGCCACATCCTGACGCGCCCTGACACGTACCATGGCCATATGTTGCCATGTCCCGCAATGTCCTAACCTGTGCCATGACCACACCCTGCCACGTCCTGACGCGTGCCATGGCCATGTCCAGCGACGTCCTGACTCTCGCATGGCCACACCCTGCCACGTCCTGACGCGTGCCATGGCCATGTCCAGCGAAGTCCTGACTCGTGCCATGGCCACACCCTTCCATGTCCTGCCGCGTGCCATGGCCATGTCCTGACACGTTCTAACACGTACCATGGCCATATCCTGCCATGTCCTGCGACGTCTTGACTCGTAGCATGGCCACGCCCTGCCATGTCCTGACTCATCCATACACGTACCATGGCCATATCTTGCCATGTCCTGCGACATCTTGACTCGTGCTATGGTCTCGCCCTGCCATGTGCTGACGCGTCCTGACACGTGCCATGGCCATGTCCTGACACGTCCTGCGAGGTCCCAACTCGTGCCATTGCCACGCCCTGCCATGTCCTGCGACGTCGCGACTCGTGCCATGGCCACGCCCTGCCACGTCCTGACGCGCCCTGACCCGTACCATGCCCATATCCTGCCATGTCCTGCAACGTCCTAACTTGTGTCATGACCACGCCCTTCCACGTTCTGACGCCTGCCATGGCCATGTCCAGCGACGTCCTGACTCGTGCCATGGCCACGCCCTGCCACGTCCTGACGCGTGCCATGGCCTCACCCTGCCATGTCCTCCGACGTCCCGACTCATGCCATGGCCACGCCGTGCCATGTCCTTCGACGTCCCGACTCATGCTATGGCCACGCCCTGCCACATCCTGACGCGCCCTGACACGTACCATGGCCATATGTTGCCATGTCCCGCAATGTCCTAACTTGTGCCATGACCACACCCTGCCACGTCCTGACGCGTGCCATGGCCATGTCCAGCGACGTCCTGACTCTCGCATGGCCACACCCTGCCACGTCCTGACGCGTGCCATGGCCATGTCCAGCGACGTCCTGACTCGTGCCATGGCCACACCCTTCCATGTCCTGCCGCGTGCCATGGCCATGTCCTGACACGTCATAACACGTACCATGGCCATATCCTGCCATGTCCTGCGACGTCTTGACTCGTAGCATGGCCACGCCCTGCCATGTCCTGACTCATCCATACACGTACCATGGCCATATCCTGCCATGTCCTGCGACATCTTGACTCGTGCTATGGCCTCGCCCTGCCATGTGCGGACGCGTCCTGACACGTGCCATGGCCATGTCCTGACACGTCCTGCGAGGTCCCAACTCGTGCCACTGCCACGCCCTGCCATGTCCTGCGACGTCGCGACTCGTGCCATGGCCATGTTCTGACACGTCCTGCAACGTCCCGACTCAAGCCATGGCCATGTCCTGTGACGTCCCGACTCGTGCCATGGCCACGCACTGCCATGTCCTGATGCGTCCTGACACATTCCATGGCCATGTCCTCATACGTCCTGCGACGTCTCGACTCGGGCCATGGCCACGCCCTGCCATGTCCTGCGACGTCCCGACTCGTGCCATGGCCACGCCCTGTCATGTCCTGATGCGTCTTGACAAGTGCCATGGCCATGTCCTGATGCGTCCTGACACGTGCCACGGCCACGCCCTACCATGTCCTGCGACGTCCCGACTCGTGCCATGGACACGCCCTTCCACGTCCTGACGCATCCGGACACGTGCTATGGCCATGTCCACATGCGTCCTAACACGTGCCATGGCCATATCCCGATGCGTCCTGATACGTGCCATGTCCATGTCATGGGATGTCATAACTTGTGCCATGACCACACCCTGCCACGTCATGACGCGTGCCATGGCCACACCCTGCCACGTAATGACGCGTGCCATGGCCACACCCTACCACGTCCTGACGCGTGCCATGGCCATGTCCTGACGCGTCCAGACACGTACCATGGCCATATCCTGCCATGTGCTGCGACGTCTTGACTCGTGCCATGGCCACGCCCTGCCATGTCCTGACGCGTCCTGACACGTGGCATGGCCATGTCCTAACACGTCGTGCGAGGTCCCGACTCGTGCCATGGCAACGCCCTGCCATGTCGTGCGACGTCCCGATTCGTGCCATGGCCACGCCCTGCCATGTCATGACGCATCCTGACACGTGCCATGGTCATATCCTGTCATGTCCAGACACGTGCCATGGCCATGTCGTTGCATCCTGCGACGTCCCGACTCGTGCCATGGCCACGCCCTGCAATGTCCTACGACGTCCCGACTCGTGCATGGCCACGCCCTGCCATGTCCTGACGCATCCTGACACGTGCCATGGCCATGTCCTGACTCGTCCTGCGAGGTCCCGACTCGTGCCATGGCCACGCCGTGCCACGTCCTGACGCGCCCTGACACGTACCATGGCCATATACTGCCATGTCCTGCAACGTCCTAACTTGTGCCATGACCACACCTTGCCACCTCCTGACGCGTGCCATGGCCTTGTCCAGCGACGTCCTGACTAGTGCCATGCCATACCCTTCGACATCCTGACGCGTGCCATGGCCATGTCCTGACACGTCCTAACACGTACCATGGCCATATCCTGCCATGTCCTGCGACGTCTTGACTCGTGGCATGCCCATGCCCTGCAATGTCCTGACGCGTCTTGACACGTACCATGGCCATATCCTACCATGTCCTGCGACATCTTGACTCGTGCTAAGGCCTCGCCCTTCCATGTCCTGACGTGTCCTGACACGTGCCATGGCCATGTCCTGACACGTCCTGCGTGATCCCGGCTCGTGCCATGGCCATGCCCTGCCATGTCCTGCGACGTCCCGACTCGTGCCATGGCCACGCCCTGCCATGTCGTGACGGGTGCCATGGCCTGACGCGTCTTGACGAGTGCCATGGCCATGTCCTGATGCGTCCTGACACGTACCATGGCCACGCCCTGCCATGTCCTGCGACGTTTCGACTCGTGCCATGGCCACGCCCTTCCATGTCCTGACGCGTCCGGACACGTGCTATGGCCATGTCCTTATGCGTCCTAACACGTGCCATGGCCTCACCCTGCCACGTCTTGACGCGTGCCATGGCCATGTCCTGACGCATCCAGACACGTACCATGGCCATATCCTGCCATGTCCTCCGACGTCTTAACTTGTTCCATGGCCACGCCCTGCCATGTCCTGACGCGTCCTGACACGTGCCATGGCCATGTCCTGACACGTCCTGCGACGTCCCGACTCGTGCCATGGCCACGCCCTTCCACGTTCTGATGCGTCCTGACACGTACCACGGCCATATCCTGCCATGTCATGCAACCTCCTAACTTGTGCCATGACCACGCCCAGCCATGTCCTGTGACATCCTGACTCGTGCCATGGCCACACCCTGCCACGTCCTGATGCGTGCCATGGCCATGTCCTAACGCGTCTTGACACGAAACATGGCCATATCCTGCCATGTCCTGCGACGTCCGGACTCATGGCATGGCCACGCCCGGCCATGTCCTGACGCGTCCTGACACATACCATGGCCATGTCCTGTGACATCTTGACTCGTGCTATGGCCAGGCCCTGCATGTCCTGACGTCTCGTGCGAGGTCCCGACTCGTGCCATGGCAACGCCCTGCCAAGTCCTGCGACGTCCCGACTCGTGCCATGGCCAAGCCCTGCCATGTCTTGACGCGTCCTGACACGTGCCATGGCAATGTCCTGACACGTCCTGCTATGTCCCGACTCATGCCATGGCCACGCCGTGCCAGGTCCTGCGACGTCCCGACTCGTGCCATGGCCACGCCCTGCCACGTCCTGATGCGCCCTGACACGTACCATGGCCATATGGTGCCATGTCCTGCAACGTCCTAACTTGTGCCATGACCACACCCTGCCACGTCTTGACGCGTGCCATGGCCATGTCCAGCGACGTCCTGACTCTCGCATGGCCACACCCTGCCACGTCCTGATGCGTGCCATGGCCATGTCCAGCGACGTGCTGACTCGTGCCATGGCCACACCCTGCCATGTCCTGACGCGTGCCATGGCCATGTCCTGACACGTCCTATCACGTACCATGGCCATATCCTACCATGTCCTGCGACGTCTTGACTCGTGGCATGGCCACGCCCTGCCATGTCCTGACTCATCCTGAAACGTACCATGGCCATTTCCATCCATGTCCTGCAACATCTTGACTCGTTCTATGGCCTCGCCCTGCCATGTCTTGACGCGTCCTGACACGTGCCATGGCCATGTCCTGACACGTCCTGCAAGGTCCAAACTCGTGCCATGGCCACGCCGTGCCATGTCCTGCGACGTCGCGACTCGTGCCATGGCCACGCCCTGCCAAGTCCTGACGCGCCCTGACCCGTACCATGCCCATATCCTGCCATGTCCTGCAACGTCCTTACTTGTGTCATGACCACGCCCTTCCACGTCCTGACGCGTGCCATGGCCATGTCCAGCGACGTCCTGACTCGTGCCATGGCTACGCCCTGACACGTCCTGGCGCGTGCCATGGCCATGTCCTGACACGTCCTAACATGTACCATGGCCATATCCTGCCATGTCCTGCGACGTCTTGACTCGTGGCATGGCCACGCCCTGCCATGTCCTGATGCGTCCTGACACGTACCATGGCAATATCCTGCCATGTCCTACGACATCTTGACTCGTGCTATGGCCTCGCCCTTCCATTTCTTACCGCGTCCTGACACGTGCCATGGCCATGTCCTGCGACGTCCTAACTTGTGCCATGACCACGCCCTGCCACGTCCTGATGCGTGCCATGGCCATGTCCTGCGACGTCCTGACTCGTGCCATGGCCACACCCTGCCACGTCTTGACGCGTGCCATGGCCATGTCCTGCTATGTCTTGCCACGTCCCTACTCGTGCCATGGTCACGCCCTGCCCTGTCCTGACGCGTCCTGACACGTGCCATGGCCATGTCCTGCCATGTCCTGCGACGTCCTTACTTGTGCCATGACCACGCCCTGCCACGTCCTGACGCGTGCCAAGGCCATGTCCTACGACGTCCTGACTCGTGCCATGGCCACACCCTGCCACGTCCTGACGCGTACCATGGCCATGTCCTGACGCGTCCAGACACGTACCATCGCCATATCCTTCCATGTCTTGCGACGTGTTGACTCGTGCCATGGCCACGCCCTGCCATGTACTGACGAGTCTTGACACGTACCATGGCCATATCCTGCCATGTCCTGTGACATCTTGACTCGTGCTATGGCCAGGCCCTGCCATGTCCTGACGTGTCCTGACACGTGCCATGGCCATGTCCTAACACGTTGTGCGAGGTTCCGACTCGTGCCATGGCAACGCCCTGCCAAGTCCTGCGACGTCCCGACTCGTGCCATGGCCACGCCTTGCCAGGTCTTGATGCATCCTGACACATGACATGGCAATGTCCTGAAATGTCCTGCGACATCCCGACTCGTGCCATGGCCACGCCGTGCCATGTCCTTCGACGTCACGACTCGTGCCATGGCCACGCCTTGCCACGTCCTGACGCCCCCTGACACGTACCATGGCCATATGTTGCCATGTCCCGCAACGTCCTAACTTGTGCCATGACCACACCCTGCCACGTCCTGATGCGTGCCATGGCCATGTCCAGCGACGTCCTGACTCTCGCATGGCCACACCCTGCCATGTCCTGATGCGTGCCATGGCCATGTCCAGCGACGTCCTGACTCGTGCCATGGCCACACCCTGCTACGTCCTGACACGTGCCATGGCCATGTCCTGACACGTCCTAACACGTACCATGGCAATATCCTATCATGTCCTGCGACGTCTTGACTCGTGGCATGGCCACGCCCTGCCATGTCTTGACTCATCCTGACACGTACCATGGCCATATCCTGCCATGTCCTGCGACATCTTGACTCGTGCTATGGCCTCGCCCTTCCATGTCCTGACGCGTCCTGACACGTGCCATGGCCATGTCCTGACACGTCCTGCATGGTCCCGGCTCGTGCCATGGCCACGCCCGGCCATGTCCTGCGACGTCCCGACTCGTGCCATCGCCACGCCCTGCCATGTCATGACGCATCCTAACACGTGCCATGGCCAAGTCCTGACACGTCCTGCGACGTCCCGACTCGTGCCATTGCCACACCCTGCGACGTCCTGACTCGTGCCATGGCCACGACCTGCCATGTTCTGATGCGTCCTGACACGTGCCATGGCCATGTCCTGACGCATCTTGACACGTACCATTGCCACGTCCTGACGCGTCCTGACATGTACCATGGCCATATCCTGTCATGTCCTGCGACGTCCTCACTTGTGCCATGACCACGCCCTGCCACGTCTTGATGCGTGCCATGGCCATGTCCTGCGACGTCCTGACTCGTGCCATAGCCATCCTCTGCCACGTCCTGACGCGTGCCATGGCCAAGTCCTGACGCGTCCTGACACGTACCATTGCAATATCCTGCCATGTCCTGCGGCGTCCTGACTCGTGCCATGGTCATGCCCTGCCATGTCCTGACGTGTCCTGACACGTGCCATGGCCATGTTCTGACACGTCCTGCAACGTCCCGACTCGTGCCATGGCCACGCCCTCCCATGTCCTGTGACGTCCCGACTCGTGCCAAGGCCACGCCCTGCCATGTCCTGATGTGTCCTGACACGTTCCATGGCCATGTCTTGAAACGTCGTGCGACGTCCCGACTCGGGCCATGGTCACGCCCTGCCATGTCCTGCGACGTCCCAACTCGTGCCATGGCCACGCCCTTCCATGTCCTGACGCGTCTTGACAAGTGCCATGGCCATGTCCTTATGCGTCCTGTCACGTGCCATGGCCACGCCCTGCCATGTCCTGCGACGTCCTGACTCGTGCCATGGCCACGCCCTTCCATGTGCTGACGCGTCCGTACACGTGTTATGTCCATGTCCTTATGTGTCCTATCACGTGCCATGGCCATGTCCTGACGCATCCTGCGACGTTCCGACTCGTACCATGGCCAAGCCCTACCATGTCCTGCCGCGTCCTGACACGTGCCATGTCCATGTCCTGCGACGTCATATCTTGTGCCATGACCACACCCTGCCACGTCATGACGTGTGCCATGGCCACACCCTGCCACGTCATGACGCGTGCCATGGCCTCACCCTGCCATATCCTCCGACGTCCCGACTCATGCCATGGCCACGCCGTGCCATGTCCTTCGACGTCCCGACTCATGCTATGGCCACGCCCTGCCACATCCTGACGCGCCCTGACACGTACCATGGCCATATGTTGCCATGTCCCGCAATGTCCTAACTTGTGCCATGACCACACCCTGCCACGTCCTGACGCGTGCCATGGCCATGTCCAGCGACGTCCTGACTCTCGCATGGCCACACCCTGCCACGTCCTGACGCGTGCCATGGCCATGTCCAGCGACGTCCTGACTCATGCCATGGCCACACCCTTCCATGTCCTGCCGCGTGCCATGGCCATGTCCTGACACGTCATAACACGTACCATGGCCATATCCTGCCATGTCCTGCGACGTCTTGACTCGTAGCATGGCCACGCCCTGCCATGTCCTGACTCATCCATACACGTACCATGGCCATATCCTGCCATGTCCTGCGACATCTTGACTCGTGCTATGGCCTCGCCCTGCCATGTGCTGACGCGTCCTGACACGTGCCATGGCCATGTCCTGACACGTCCTGCGAGGTCCCACCTCGTGCCATTGCCAAGCCCTGCCATGTCCTGCGACGTCGCGACTCGTGCCATGGCCACGCCCTGCCACGTCCTGACGCGCCCTGACCCGTACCATGCCCATATCCTGCAATGTCCTGCAACGTCCTAACTTGTGTCATGACCACGCCCTTCCACGTTTTGACGCGTGCCATTGCCTTGTCCAGCGACGTCCTGACTCGTGCCATGGCCACGCCCTGCCACGTCCTGACGCGTGCCATGGCCTCACCCTGCCATGTCCTCCGACGTCCCGACTCATACCATGGCCACGCCGTGCCATGTCCTTCGACGTCCCGACTCATGCCATGGCCACGCCATGCCACATCCTGACGCGCCCTGACACGTACCATGGCCATATGTTGCCATGTCCCGCAATGTCCTAACCTGTGCCATGACCACACCCTGCCACGTCCTGACGCATGCCATGGCCATGTCCAGCGACGTCCTGACTCTCGCATGGCCACACCCTGCCACGTCCTGACGCGTGCCATGGCCATGTCCAGCGACGTCCTGACTCGTGCCATGGCCACACCCTTCCATGTCCTGCCGCGTGCCATGGCCATGTCCTGACACGTTCTAACACGTACCATGGCCATATCCTGCCATGTCCTGCGACGTCTTGACTCGTAGCATGGCCACGCCCTGCCATGTCCTGACTCATCCATACACGTACCATGGCCATATCTTTCCATGTCCTGCGACATCTTGACTCGTGCTATGGTCTCGCCCTGCCATGTGCTGACGCGTCCTGACACGTGCCATGGCCATGTCCTGACACGTCCTGCGAGGTCCCAACTCGTGCCATTGCCACGCCCTGCCATGTCCTGCGACGTCGCGACTTGTGCCATGGCCACGCCCTGCCACGTCCTGACGCGCCCTGACCCGTACCATGCCCATATCCTGCCATGTCCTGCAACGTCCTAACTTGTGTCATGACCACGCCCTTCCACGTTCTGACGCCTGCCATGGCCATGTCCAGCGACGTCCTGACTCGTGCCATGGCCACGCCCTGCCATGTCCTGACGCGTGCCATGGCCTCACCCTGCCATGTCCTCCGACGTCCCGACTCATGCCATGGCCACGCCGTGCCATGTCCTTCGACGTCCCGACTCATGCTATGGCCACGCCCTGCCACATCCTGACGCGCCCTGACACGTACCATGGCCATATGTTGCCATGTCCCGCAATGTCCTAACTTGTGCCATGACCACACCCTGCCACGTCCTGACGCGTGCCATGGCCATGTCCAGCGACGTCCTGACTCTCCCATGGCCACACCCTGCCACGTCCTGACGCGTGCCATGGCCATGTCCAGCGACGTCCTGACTCGTGCCATGGCCACACCATTCCATGTCCTGCCGCGTGCCATGGCCATGTCCTGACACGTTATAACACGTACCATGGCCATATCCTGCCATGTCCTGCGACGTCTTGACTCGTAGCATGGCCACGCCCTGCCATGTCCTGACTCATCCATACACGTACCATGGCCATATCCTGCCATGTCCTGCGACATCTTGACTCGTGCTATGGCCTCGCCCTGCCATGTGCTGACGCGTCCTGACACGTGCCATGGCCATGTCCTGACACGTCCTGCGAGGTCCCAACTCGTGCCATTGCCACGCCCTGCCATGTCCTGCGACGTCGCGACTCGTGCCATGGCCACGCCCTGCCACGTCCTGACGCGCCCTGACCCGTAGCATGCCCATATCCTGCCATGTCCTGCAACGTCCTAACTTGTGTCATGACAACGCCCTTCCACGTTCTGACGTGTGCCATGGCCATGTCCAGCGACGTCCTGACTCGTGCCATGGCCACGCCCTGCCACGTCCTGACGCGTGCCATGGCCATGTCCTGACACGTCATAACACATCCCATGGCCATATCCTGCCATGTCCTGCGACGTCTTGACTCGTGGCATGGCCACGCACTGCCATGTCCTGATGCGTCCTGACACGTACCATGGCCATATCCTGCCATGTCCAGCGACATCTTGACTCGTGCTATGGCCTCGCCCTTCAATGTCCTGCCGCGTCCTGACACGTGCCATGGCCATGTCCTGCGACGTCCTAACTTGCGCCATGACCACGCCCTGTCACGTCCTGATGCGTGCCATGGCCATGTCCTGCGACGTCCTGACTCGTGCCATGGCCACACCCTGCCACGTCTTGACACGCGCCATGGCCATGTCCTGTGACATCATGACTCGTGCTATGGCCAGGCCCTGCCATGTCCTGACGTGTCCTGACACGTGCCATGGCCATGTCCTAACAAGTCGTGCGAGGTCCCGACTCGTGCCATGGCAATGCCCTGCCAAGTCCTGCGACGTCCCGACTCGTGCCATGGCTACGCCCTGCCATGTCTTGACGCGTCCTGACACGTGCCATGGCAATGTCCTAACACGTCCTGCGATGTCCCAACTCATGCCATGGCCACGTCGTGCCATGTCCTGCAACGTACCGACTCGTGCCATGGCCACGCCCTGCCAATTCCTGACGCGCCCTGACCCGTACCAAGGCCATATCCTGCCATGTCCTGCAACGTCCTAACTTGTCTCATGACCACGCCCTTCCACGTCCTGACGTGTGCCATGGCCATGTCCAGCGACATCCTGACTCGTGCCATGGCCACGCCCTGACACGTCCTGACGCGTGCCATGGCCATGTCCTGACACGTCTTAACACGTACCATGGCCATATCCTGCCATGTCCTGCGACGTCTTGACTCGTGGCATGGCCACGCCCTGCCATGTCCTGATGCGTCCTGACACGTACCATGGCCATATCCTGCCATGTCCTGCGACATCTTGACTCGTAGTATGGCCTCGCCCGTCCATGTCTTGCCGCGTCCTGACACGTGCCACGACAAAGTCCTGCGACGTCCTAACTTCTGCCATGACCACGCCCTGCCACGTCCTGACGCGTGTCCTGCGACGTCCTGACTCGTGCCATTGCCACACCCTGCCACGTCTTGACGCGTGCCATGGCCATGTCCTGCTATGTCCTGCCACGTCCCGACTCATGCCATGGCCACGCCCTGCCCTGTCGTGACGCGTCCTGACACGTGCCATGGCCATGTCTTGCCATGTCCTGCGACGTCCTTACTTGTGCCATGACCACGCCCTGCCACGTCCTGACGCGTGCCATGGCCATGTCCTGCGACGTCCTGACTCGTGCCATGGCCACACCCTACCACGTCCTGACGCGTACCATGGCCATGTCCTGACGCGTCCAGACACGTACCATCGCCATATCCTTCCATGTCTTGCGACGTGTTGACTCGTGCCATGGCCACGCCCTGCCATGTACTGACGAGTCCTGACACGTGCCATGGCCATGTCCTGACACGTCCTGCGAGGTCCCGACTCGTGCCACGGCCACGTCCTGCCATGTCCTGCAACGTCACGACTCGTGCCATGGCCACGCCCTGACACGTCCTGACGCAGCCTGACACGTACCATGGCCATATCCTTCCATGTCCTACAACGTCCTAACTTGTGCCATGACCGCGCCCTGCCACGTCCTGACGCGTGCCATTGCCATGTCCAGCGACGTCCTGACTCGTGCCATGGCCACGCCCTTCCACGTCCTGACGCGTCCTGACACGTACCACGGCCATATCCTGCCATGTCATGCAACCTCCTAACTTGTGCCATGACCACGCCCAGCCACGTCCCGTGACATCCTGACTCGTGCCATGGCCACACCCTGCCACGTCCTGATGCGTGCCATGGCCATGTCCTAACGCGTCCTGACACGAAACATGGCCATATCCTGCCATGTCCTGCGACGTCCGGACTCATGGCATGGCCACGCCCGGCCATGTCCTGATGCGTCCTGACACGTACCATGGCCATATCCTGCCATGTCCTGTGACATCTTGACTCGTGCTATGGCCAGGCCCTGCCATGTCCTGACGTGTCCTCACACGTGCCATGGCCATGTCCTAACACGTCGTGCGAGGTCCCGACTCGTGCCATGGCAACGCCTGGCCAAGTCCTGCGACGTCCCGACTCGTGCCATGGCCACGCCCTGCCAGGTCTTGATGCATCCTGACACGTGACATGGCAATGTCCTGACATGTCCTGCGACGTCCCGACTCATGCCATGGCCACGCAGTGCCATGTCCTTCGACGTCCCGACTCGTGCCATGTCCACGCCTTGCCACGTCCTGACGCGCCCTGACACGTACCATGGCCATATGTTGCCATGTCCCGCAACGTCCTAACTTGTGCCATGACCACACCCTCCCACGTCCGGATGCGTGCCATGGCCATGTCCAGCGACGTCCTGACTCTCGCATGGCCACACCCTGCCACGTCCTGATGCGTGCCATGGCCATGTAGAGCGACGTCTTGACTCGTGCCATGGCCACACCCTGCCACGTTCTGACGCGTGCCATGGTCATATCCTGACACGTCCTAACACGTACCATGGCCATATCCTATCATGTCCTGTGACGTCTTGACTCGTGGCATGGCCACGCCCTGCCATGTCCTGACTCATCCTGACACGTACCATGGCCATATCCTTCCATGTCCTGCGACATCTTGACTCGTGCTATAGCCTCGCCCTTCCATGTCCTGACGCGTCCTGACACGTGCCATGGCCATGTCCTGACACGTCCTGCATGGCCTCGGCTCGTGCCATGGCCACGCCCTGCCATGTCCTGCGACGTCCCGACTCGTGCCATCGCCACGCCCTGCCATGTCATGACGCATCCTGACACGTGCCATGGCCAAGTCCTGACACGTCCTGCGACGTCCCGACTCGTGCCATTGCCACGCCCTGTGACGTCCTGACTCGTGCTTTTTTTCCACGACCTGCCATGTTCTGATGCGTCCTAACACGTGCCATGGCCATGTCCTGACGCATCTTGACACGTACCATGGCCACGTCCTGACGCGTCCTGACATGTACCATGGCCATATCCTGTCATGTCCTGCGACGTCCTGACTTGTGCCATGACCACGCCCTGCCACGTCTTGATGCGTGCCATGGCCATGTCCTGCGACGTCCTGACTCGTGCCATAGCCATCCCCTGCCACGTCCTGACGCGTGCCATGGCCATGTCCTGACGCGTCCTGACACGTACCATTGCAATATCCTGCCATGTCCTGCGACGTCCTGACTCGTGCCATGGTCACGCCCTGCCATGTCCTGACGCGTCCTGACACGTGCCATGGCCATGTTCTGACACGTCCTGCAACGTCCCGACTCGTGCCATGGCCACGCCCTGCCATGTCCTGTGACGTCCCGACTCGTGCCATGGCCACGCCCTGCCATGTCCTGATGTGTCCTGACATTTTCCATGGTCATGTCTTGAAACGTCGTGCGACGTCCCGACTCGGGCCATGGCCACGCCCTGCCATGTCCTGCGACGTCCCAACTCCTGCCATGGCCACGCCCTGCCATGTCCTGACGTGTCTTGACAAGTGCCATGGCCAAGTCCATATGCGTCCTGACACGTGCCATGGCCACGCCCTGCCATGTCCAGCGACGTCCCGACTCGTGCCATGGCCACGCCCTTCCATGTGCTGATGCGTCCGGACACGTGTTATGTCCATGTCCTTATGTGTCCTATCACGTGGCATGGCCATGTCCTGACGCATCCTGCGACGTTCCGACTCGTGCCATGGCCAAGCCTTACCATGTCCTGCCGCGTCCTGACACGTGCCATGTCCATGTCCTGCGACGTCATATCTTGTGCCATGACCACACCCTGCCACGTCATGACGTGTGCCATGGCCACACCCTGCCACGTCATGACGCGTGCCATGGCCTCACCCTACCATGTCCTCCGACGTCCCGACTCATGCCATGGCCACGCCGTGCCATGTCCTTCGAAGTCCCGACTCGTGCCATGGCTATGTCCAGCGATGTCCTGACTCTTGCATGGCCACACCCTGCCACGGCCTGACGCGTGCCATGGCCATGTCCAGCGACGTCCTGACTCGTGCCATGGCCACACCCTTCCATGTCCTGACGCGTGCCATGCCCATGTCCTGACACGTCCTAACACGTACCATGGCCATATCCTGCCATGTCCTGCGACGTCTTGACTCGTAGCATGGCCACGCCCTGCCATGTCCTGACTCATCCTGACACGTACCATGGCCATATCCTGCCATGTCCTGCGACATCTTGACTCGTGCTATGGCCTCGCCCTGCCATGTGCTGACGCGTCCTGACACGTGCCATGACCATGTCCTGACACGTCCTGCGAGGTCCCAACTCGTGCCATGGCCACGCCCTGCCATGTCCTGCGACGTCGCGACTCATGCCATGGCCACGCCCTGCCACGTCCTGACGCGCCATGACATGTACCATGCCCATATCCTGCCATGTCCTGCAACGTCCTAACTTGTGCCATGACCACGCCCTTCCACGTCCTGACGCGTGCCATGGCCATGTCCAGCGACATCCTGACTCGTTCCATGGCCACGCCCTGCACGTCCTGACGCGTGCCATGGCCATGTCCTAACACGTCCTAACACGTACCATGGCAATATCCTGCCATGTCCTGCGACGTCTTGACTCGTGGCATGGCCACGCCCTGATGCGTCCTGACACGTACCATGGCCATATCTTGCCCTGTCCTGCGACATCTTGACTCATGCTATGGCCTCGCCCTTCCATGTCCTGCCGCGTCCTGACACGTGCCATGGCCATGTCCTGCGACGTCCTAACTTGTGCCATGACCACGCCCTGCCACGTCCTGATGCGTGCCATGGCCATGTCCTGCGACGTCCTGACTCGTGCCATGGCCACACCCTGCCACGTCTTGACACGTGCCATGGCCATGTCCTGCTATGTCCTGCCACGTCCCTACTCGTGCCATGGCCACGCCCTGCCCTTTCCTGACGCGTCCTGACACGTGCCATGGCCATGTCCTGCCATGTCCTGCGACGTCCTTACTTGTGCCATGACCACGCCCTGCCACGTCCTGACGCGTGCCATGGCCATGTCCTGCGATGTCCTGACTCGTGCCATGGCCACACCCTGCCACGTCCAGACGCGTGCCATGGCCATGTCCTGACGCGTCCAGACACGTACCATCGCCATATCCATCCATGTCTTGCGACGTGTTGACCCGTGCTATGGCCACGCCCTGCCATGTACTGACGAGTCCTGACACGTGCCATGGCCATGTCCTGACACGTCCTGCGAGGTCCCGACTCGTGCCATGGCCACGTCCTGCCATGTCCTGCGACGTCACGACTCGTGCCATGGCCACGCCCTGACACGTCCTGACGTGCCCTGACACGTACCATGGCCATATCCTTCCATGTCCTGCAACGTCCTAACTTGTGCCATGACCACGCCCTGCCACGTCCTGACGCATGCCATAGCCATGTCCTGACTCGTGCCATGGCCATGCCCTGCCACGTCCTGACGCGTGCCATGGCCATGTCCTGACACGTCCTAACACGTACCATGGCCATATCCCTCCATGTCCTGCGACGTCTTGACTCATGGCATGGCCACGCCCTGCCATGTCCTGACGCATCCTGACACGTACCATGGCCATATCCTGCCATGTCCTGCGACATCTTGACTCGTGCTATGGCCTCGCACTTCCATGTCCTGACGCGTCCTGACACGTGCCATGGCCATGTCCTAACACGGCCTACAAGGTCCCGACTCGTGCCATGGCCATGTCCTCACACGTCCTGCGACGTCCCGACTCGTGCCATTGCCACGCCCTGCGACGTCCTGAATCGTGCCATGGCCACGCCCTGCAATGTTTTGATGCGTCCTGACACGTGCCATGGCCATGTCCTGAAACGTGCCATGGCCATGTCTAGACGCATCTTGACAAGTACCATGGCCACGTCGTGACGCGTCCTGACACGTACCATGGCCTTATCCTGCCATGTCCTGCGTTGTCCTGACTCGTGCCATGACCACACCCTTCCACGTCCTGACGCGTGCCATGGCCATGTCCTGCGACATCCTGACTCGTGCCAGAGCCATGCCCTGCCACGTCCTGACGCGTGCCATGGCCATGTCCTGATGCGTCCTGACACGTACCATTGCAATATCCTGCCATGACCACGCCCTGCCACGTCCTGACGCGTGCCATGGCCATGTCCTGCGACGTCCTGGACCGTGCTATAGCCATGCCCTGCCACGTCCTGACGCGTGCCATGACCATGTCCTGACGCGTCCTGACACGTACCTTTGCAATATCCTGCCATGTCCTGCGACGTCCTGACTCGTGCCATAGTCGCGCCCTGCCATGTCCTGCGACGTCCTGACTCGTGCCATAGTCGCGCCCTGCCATGTCCTGACGCGTCCTGACACGTGCCATGGCCACGTTCTGACACGTCCTGCAACGTCCCGACTCGTGCCATGGCCACGCTTTGCCATGTCCTATGACGTCCCGACTCGTGCTATGGCCACGTCCTGCCATATCCTGATGTGTCCTGACACGTTCCATGGCCATGTCCTGAAACGTCCTGCGACGTCGCGACTCGGGCAATGGCCATGTCCTAACACGTCTGCGTACATCCCGACTAGGGCCATGGCCATGTCCTAACACGTCCTGCAACGTCCTGACTCGTGCCATGGCCACGCCCTGCCATGCCCTGTGACGTCCCGACTCGTGCCATGGCCACACCCTGCCATGTCCTTATGTGTCCTGACTCGTCCATGGCCATGTCCTAGCACGTTCTGCGACGTCCCGACTCGTGCCATGGCCACGCCCTGCCATGTCCTGCGACATCCCGACTCGTTCCATGGCCACGCCTTGCCATGGCCTGACGCGTCTTGACAAGTGCCATGGCCATGTCCTGATGCGTCCTGACATGTACCATGGCCACGCCCTGCCATGTCCTGCGACGTCCTAACTCGTGCCATGGCCACGCCCTTCCATGTCCTAGCGCGTCCGGACACGTGCTATGGCCATGTCCTTATGCGTCCTAACACGTGCCATGGCCTCACCCTGCCATGTTCTGACGCGTCCTGACCCGTGCCATGGCCATGTCCTGACACGTCCTACGAGGTCCCGACTCGTGCCATGGCCACGCCCTACCATGTCCTGCGACGTCCCGACTCGTGCCATGGCCACGCCCTTCCACGTCCTGACACGTACCACGGCTATATCCTGCCATGTCATGCAACCTCCTAACTTGTGCCATAACCACGCCCAGCCACGTCCTGTGACATCCTGACTCGTGCCATGGCCACACCCTGCCACGTCCTGATGCGTGCCATGGCCATGTCCTAACGCGTCCTGACACGAAACATGGCCATATCCTACCATGTCTTTCGACGTCCGAACTCATGCCATGGCCACGCCCGGCCATGTCCTGACGCGTCCTGACACGTACCATGGCCATATCCTACCATGTCCTGTGACATCTTGACTCGTGCTGTGGCCAGGCCCTGCCATGTCCTGACGTGTCCTGACACGTGCCATGGCCATGTCCTAACACGTCGTGCGAAGTCCCGACTCGTGCCATGGCAATGCCCTGCCAAGTCCTGCGACGTCCCGACTCGTGCCATGGCCACGCCCTGCCAGGTCTTGATGCATCCTGACACGTGACATGGCAATTTCCCGACATGTCCTGCGACGTCCCGACTCGTGCCATGGCCACGCCGTGCCATGTCCTTCGAAGTCCCGACTCGTGCCATGGCCACGCCTTGCCACGTCCTGACGCGCCCTGACACGTACCATGGCCATATGTTGCCATGTCCCGCAACGTCCTAACTTGTGCCATGACCACACCCTGCCACGTCCTGATGCGTGCTATGGCCATGTCCAGCGACGGCCTGACTCTCGCATGGCCACACCCTGCCACGTCATGATGCGTGCCATGGCCATGTCCAGCGACGTCCTAACTCGTGCCATGGCCACACCCTGCCACGTCCTGACGCGTGCCATGGCCATGTCCTGACACGTCCTAACACGTACAAGGCCATATCCTGCCATGTCCTGCGACGTCTTGACTCGTGGCATGGCCACGCCCTGCCATGTCCTGACTCATCCTGACACGTACCATGGCCATGTCCTGCGACATCTTGACTCGTGCTATGGCCTCGCCCTTCCATGTCCTGACGCGTCCTGACACGTGCCATGGCCATGTCCTGACACGTCCTGCATGGTCCCGGCTCGTGCCATGGCCACGCCCTGCCATGTCCTGCGACGTCCCGACTCGTGCCATCGCCACGCCCTGCCATGTCCTGACGCATCTTGACACGTGCCATGGCCAAGTCCTGAGACGTCCTGCGACGTCCCGACTCGTGCCATTGCCACGCCCTGCGACGTCCTGACTCGTACCATGGCCACGACCTGCCATGTTCTGATGCGTCCTAACACGTGCCATGGCCATGTCCTGACGCATCTCGACACGTACCATGGCCACGTCCTGACGCGTCCTGACATGTACCATGGCCTTATCTTGTCATGTTCTGCCACGTCCTGACTTGTGCCATGACCACGCCCTGCCACGTCTTGATGCGTGCCATGGCCATGTCCTGCGATGTCCTGACTCGTGCCATAGCCATCCCCTGCCACGTCCTGACGCGTGCCATGGCCATGTCCTGACGCGTCCTGACACGTACCATTGCAATATCCTGCCATGTCCTGCGGCGTCCTGACTCGTGCCATGGTCACGCCCTGCCATGTCCTGACGCGTCCTGACACGTGCCATGGCCATGTTCTGACACGTCCTGCAACGTCCCGACTCGTGCCATGGCCACGCCCTCCCATGTCCTGTGACGTCCCGACTCGTGCCATGGCCACGCCCTGCCATGTCCTGATATGTCCTGACACGTTCCATGGCCATGTCTTGAAACGTCGTGCGACGTCCCGACTCAGGCAATGGCCACGCCCTGCCATGTCCTGCGACGTCCCAACTCGTGCCATGGCCACGCCCAGCCATGTCCTGACGCGTCTTGACAAGTGCCATGGCCATGTCCTTATGCGTCCTGACACGTGCCATGGCCACGCCCTGCCATGTCCTGCGACGTCTCGACTCGTGCCATGGCCACGCCCTTCCATGTGCTGACGCGTCCAGACACGTGTTATGTCCATGTCCTTATGTGTCCTATCACGTGCCATGGCCATGTCCTGATGCATCCTGCGACGTTCCGACTCGTGCCATGGCCAAGCCCTACCATGTCCTGTCGCGTCCTGACACGTGCCATGTCCATGTCCTGCGATGTCATATCTTGTGCCATGACCACACCTTGCCACATCATGACGTGTGCCATGGCCACACCCTGCCACGTCATGACGCGTGCCATGGCCTCACCCTGCCAAGTCCTGCGACGTCCCGACTCATGCCATGGCCACGCCGTACCATGTCCTGCGACGTCCCGACTCGTGCCATGGCCACGCCCTGCCACGTCATGACGCGCCCTGACACGTACCATGGCCATATGTTGCCATGTCCCGCAACGTCCTAACTTGTGCCATGACCACACCCTGCCACGTCCTGACGCGTGCCATGGCCATGTCCAGCGACGTCCTGACTCTCGCATGGCCACACCCTACCACGTCCTGACGCGTGCCATGGCCATGTCCAGCGACGTCCTGACTCGTGCCATGGCCACACCCTGCCACGTCCTGACGCGTGCCATGGCCATGTCCTGACACGTCCTAACACGTACCATGGCCATATCCTGCCATGTCCTGCGACGTCTTGACTCGTGGCATGGCCACGCCCTGCCATGTCCTGACTCATCCTAACACGTACCATGGCCATATCCTGCCATGTCCTGCGACATCTTGACTCGTTCTATGGCATCGCCCTGCCATGTCCTGACGCGTTCTGACACGTGCCATGGCCATGTCCTGACACGTCCTGCGAGGTCCCAACTCGTGCCATGGCCACGCCCTGCCATGTCGTGCGACGTCGCGACTCGTGCCATGGCCACGCCCTGCCACGTCCTGACGCGCCCTAACCCGTACTATGCCCGTATCCTGCCATGTCCTGCAACGTCCTGACTCGTGTCATGACCACGCCCTTCCACGTCTTGACGCGTGCCATGGCCATGTCCAGCGACGTCCTGACTCGTGCCATGGCCACGCCCTGCCACGTCCTGACGCGTGCCATGGCCATGTCCTGATGCGTCCTGACACGTACCATTGCAATATCCTTCCATGACCACGCCCTGCCACGTCCTGACGCGTGCCATGGCCATGTCCTACGACGTCCTGGCCCGTTCAATAGCCATGCCCTGCCACGTCCTGACGTGTGCCATGACCATGTCCTGACGCGTCCTGACAAGTACCTTTGCAATATCCTGCCATGTCCTGCGACGTCCTGACTCGTGCCATAGTCGCGCCCTGCCATGTCCTGACGCGTCCTGACACGTGCCATGGCCATGTTCTGACACGTCCTGCAACGTCCTGACTCGTGCCATGGCCACGCTTTGCCATGTCCTGTGACGTCCCGACTCGTGCTATGGCCACGTCCTGCCATGTCCTGACACGTTCCATGGCCATGTCTTGAAACGTCCTGCGACGTCGCGACTCGGGCAATGGCCATGTCCTAACACGTCCTGCAACGTCCTGACTCGTGCCATGGCCACGCCCTTCCATGCCCTGTGACGTCCCGACTCGTGCCATGGCCACGCCCTGCCATGTCCTGATGTGTCCTGACTCGTCCATGGCCATGTCCTAGCACGTTCTGCGACGTCCCGACTCGTGCCATGGCCACGCCCTGCCATGTCCTGCGACATCCCGACTCGTTCCATGGCCACGCCTTGCCATGGCCTGATGCGTCTTGACAAGTGCCATGGCCATGTCCTGATGCGTCCTGACATGTACCATGGCCAAGCCCTGCCATGTCCTGCGACGTCTCGACTCGTGCCATGGCCACGCCCTTCCATGTCCTGACGCGTCCGGACACGTGCTATGGCCATGTCCTTATGCGTCCTAACACGTGCCATGGCCTCACACTGCCACGTCCTGACGCGTGCCATGGCCATGTCCTGACGCATCCAGACACGTACCATGGCCATATCCTGCCATGTCCTCCGACGTCTTAACTTGTTCCATGGCCACGCCCTGCCATGTCCTGACGCGTCCTGACACGTGCCATGGCCATGTCCTGACACGTCCTACGAGGTCCCGACTCGTGCCATGGCCACGCCCTGCCATGTCCTGCGACGTCCCGACTCGTGCCATGGCCACGCCCTTCCACGTCCTGACACGTACCACGGCTATATCCTGCCATGTCATGCAACCTCCTAACTTGTGCCATGACCACGCCCAGCCACGTCCTGTGACATCCTAACTCGTGCCATGGCCACACCCTGCTACGTCCTGATGCGTGCCATGGCCATGTCCTAACGTGTCCTGACACGAAACATGGCCATATCCTGCCATGTCCTTCGACGTCCGGACTAATGGCATGGCCACGCCCGGCCATGTCCTGACGCGTCCTGACACGTACCATGGCCATATCCTGCCATGTCCTGTGACATCTTGACTCGTGCTGTGGCCAGGCCTTACCATGTCCTGACATGTCCTGACACGTGCCATGGCCAAGTCCTAACACGTCGTGCGAGGTCCCGACTCGTGCCATGGCCACGCCCTGCCATGTCGTGCGACGTCGCGACTCGTGCCATGGCCACGCCCTGCCACGTCCTGACGCGCCCTGACCCGTACCATGCCCGTATCCTGCCATGTCCTGCAACGTCCTAACTTTTGTCATGACCACGCCCTTCCACGTCCTGACGCATGCCATGGCCATGTCCAGCGACGTCCTGACTCGTGCCATGGCCACGCCCTGCCACGTCCTGACGCGTGCCATGGCCATGTCCTGACACGTCCTAACACGTACCATGGCCATATCCTGCCATGTCCTGCGACGTCTTGACTCGTGGCATGGCCACGCCCTGCCATGTCCTGATGCGTCCTGACACGTACCATGGCCATATCCTGCCATGTCCTGCGACATCTTGACTCGTGCTATGGCCTCGCCCTTCCATATCCTCACGCGTCCTGACACGTGCCATGGCCATGTCCTGCGACGTCCTAACTTGTGCCATGACCACGCCTTGCCACGTCCTGATGCGTGCCATGGCCATGTCCTGCCACGTCCTGACTCGTGCCCTGGCCACACCCTGCCACGTCTTGACGCGTGCCATGGCCATGTCCTGCAATGTCCTGCCACGTCCCTACTTGTGCCATGGCCACGCCCTGCCACGTCCTGACGCGTGCCATGGCCATGTCCTGTGACGTCCTGACTCGTGCCATGGCCACACCCTGCCACGTCCTGACGCGTGCCATGGCCATGTCCTGACGTGTCCAGACACGTACCATCGCCATATCTTTCCATGTATTGCAACGTGTTGACTCGTGCCATGGCCACGCCCTGCCATGTACTGACGAGTCCTGACACGTGCCATGGCCATGTCCTGACACATCCTGCAAGGTCCCGACTCGTGCCATGGCCATGTCCTGCCATGTCCTGCAACTTCGCGACTCGTGCCATGGCCATGCCCTGACACGTCCTGACGCGCCCTGACACGTACCATGGCCATATCCTTCCATGTCCTGCAACGTCCTAACTTGTGCCATGACCACGCCCTGCCACGTCCTGATGCGTGCCATAGCCATGTCCAGCGACGTCCTGACTCGTGCCATGGCCACGCCCTGCCACGTCCTGACGCGTGCCATGGCCATGTCCTGACACGTCCTAGCACGTACCATGGCCATATCCCTCCATGTCCTGCGACGTCTTGACTCGTGGCATGGCCACGCCCTGCCATGTCCTGACGCGTCCTGACTCGTACCATGGCCATATCCTGCCATGTCCTGCGACATCTTGACTCGTGCTATGGCCTCGCCCTTCCATATCCTCACGCGTCCTGACACGTGCCATGGCCATGTCCTGACACGTCATGCGAGGTCTCGACTCGTGCAATGGCCATGTCCTGACACGTCCTGCGACGTCCCGACTCGTGCCATTGCCACGCCCTACGACGTCCTGAATCGTGCCATGGCCACGCCCTGCAATGTTTTGATGCGTCCTGACACGTGCCATGGCCATGTCCTGAAACGTGCCATGGCCCTGTCCTGACACGTGCCATGGCCATGTCTAGACGCATCTTGGCAAGTACCATGGCCACGTCCTGACGCGTCCTAACACGTACCATGGCCTTATCCTGCCATGTCCTGCGACGTCCTGACTCGTGCCATGACCACACCCTGCCACGTCCTGACGCGTGCCATGGCCATGTCCTACGACGTCCTGGCCCGTTCAATAGCCATGCCCTGCCACGTCCTGACGTGTGCCATGACCATGTCCTGACGCGTCCTGACAAGTACCTTTGCAATATCCTGCCATGTCCTGCGACGTCCTGACTCGTGCCATAGTCGCGCCCTGCCATGTCCTGACGCGTCCTGACACGTGCCATGGCCATGTTCTGACACGTCCTGCAACGTCCCGACTCGTGCCATGGCCACGCTTTGCCATGTCCTGTGACGTCCCGACTCGTGCTATGGCCACGTCCTGCCATGTCCTGACACGTTCCATGGCCATGTCCTGAAACGTCCTGCGACGTCGCGACTCGGGCAATGGCCATGTCCTAACACGTCCTGCAACGTCCTGAATCGTGCCATGGCCACGCCCTGCCATGCCCTGTGACGTCCCGACTCGTGCCATGGCCACGCCCTGCCATGTCCTGATGTGTCCTGACTCGTCCATGGCCATGTCCTAGCACGTTCTGCGACGTCCCGACTCGTGCCATGGCCACGCCCTGCCATGTCCTGCGACATCCCGACTCGTTCCATGGCCACGCCTTGCCATGGCCTGATGCGTCTTGACAAGTGCCATGGCCATGTCCTGATGCGTCCTGACATGTACCATGGCCAAGCCCTGCCATGTCCTGCGACGTCTTGACTCGTGCCATGGCCACGCCCTTCCATGTCCTGACGCGTCCGGACACGTGCTATGGCCATGTCCTTATGCGTCCTAACACGTGCCATGGCCTCACACTGCCACGTCCTGACGCGTGCCATGGCCATGTCCTGACGCATCCAGACACGTACCATGGCCATATCCTGCCATGTCCTCCGACGTCTTAACTTGTTCCATGGCCACGCCCTGCCATGTCCTGACGCGTCCTGACACGTGCCATGGCCATGTCCTGACACGTCCTACGAGGTCCCGACTCGTGCCATGGCCACGCCCTGCCATGTCCTGCGACGTCCCGACTCGTGCCATGGCCACGCCCTTCCACGTCCTGACACGTACCACGGCTATATCCTGCCATGTCATGCAACCTCCTAACTTGTGCCATGACCACGCCCAGCCACGTCCTGTGACATCCTGACTCGTGCCATGGCCACACCCTGCCACGTCCTGATGCGTGCCATGGCCATGTCCTAACGTGTCCTGACACGAAACATGGCCATATCCTGCCATGTCCTTCGACGTCCGGACTAATGGCATGGCCACGCCCGGCCATGTCCTGACGCGTCCTGACACGTACCATGGCCATATCCTGCCATGTCCTGTGACATCTTGACTCGTGCTGTGGCCAGGCCTTACCATGTCCTGACGTGTCCTGACACGTGCCATGGCCAAGTCCTAACACGTCGTGCGAGGTCCCGACTCGTGCCATGGCCACGCCCTGCCATGTCGTGCGACATCGCGACTCGTGCCATGGCCACGCCCTGCCACGTCCTGACGCGCCCTGACCCGTACCATGCCCGTATCATGCCATGTCCTGCAACGTCCTAACTTGTGTCATGACCACGCCCTTCCACGTCCTGACGCATGCCATGGCCATGTCCAGCGACGTCCTGACTCGTGCCATGGCCACGCCCTGCCACGTCCTTACGCGTGCCATGGCCATGTCCTGACACGTCCTAACACGTACCATGGCCATATCCTGCCATGTCCTGCGACGTCTTGACTCGTGGCATGGCCACGCCCTGCCATGTCCTGATGCGTCCTGACACGTACCATGGCCATATCCTGCCATGTCCTGCGACATCTTGACTCGTGCTATGGCCTCGCCCTTCCATGTCTTGCCGAGTCCTGACACGTGCCATGGCCATGTCCTGCGACGTCCTAACTTGTGCCATGACCACGCCTTGCCACGTCCTGATGCGTGCCATGGCCATGTCCTGCCACGTCCTGACTCGTGCCCTGGCCACACCCTGCCACGTCTTGACGCGTGCCATGGCCATGTCCTGCAATGTCCTGCCACGTCCCTACTTGTGCCATGGCCACGCCCTGCCACGTCCTGACGCGTGCCATGGCCATGTCCTGTGACGTCCTGACTCGTGCCATGGCCACACCCTGCCACGTCCTGACGCGTGCCATGGCCATGTCCTGACGCGTCCAGACACGTACCATCGCCATATCTTTCCATGTATTGCAACGTGTTGACTCGTGCCATGGCCACGCCCTGCCATGTACTGACGAGTCCTGACACGTGCCATGGCCATGTCCTGACACATCCTGCGAGGTCCCGACTCGTGCCATGGCCATGTCCTGCCATGTCCTGCAACTTCGCAACTCGTGCCATGGCCATGCCCTGACACGTCCTGACGCGCCCTGACACGTACCATGGCCATATCCTTCCATGTCCTGCAACGTCCTAACTTGTGCCATGACCACGCCCTGCCACGTCCTGACGCGTGCCATAGCCATGTCCAGCGACGTCCTGACTCGTGCCATGGCCACGCCCTGCCACGTCCTGACGCGTGCCATGGCCATGTCCTGACACGTCCTAACACGTACCATGGCCATATCCCTCCATGTCCTGCGACGTCTTGACTCGTGGCATGGCCACGCCCTGCCATGTCCTGACGCGTCCTGACACGTACCATGGCCATATCCTGCCATGTCCTGCGACATCTTGACTCGTGCTATGGCCTCGCCCTTCCATGTCCTGACGCGTCCTGACACGTGCCATGGCCATGTCCTGACACGTCATGCGAGGTCCCGACTCGTGCAATGGCCATGTCCTGACACGTCCTGCGACGTCCCGACTCGTGCCATTGCCACGCCCTACGACGTCCTGAATCGTGCCATGGCCACGCCCTGCAATGTTTTGATGCGTCCTGACACGTGCCATGGCCATGTCCTGAAACGTGCCATGGCCCTGTCCTGACACGTGCCATGGCCATGTCTAGACGCATCTTGGCAAGTACCATGGCCACGTCCTGACGCGTCCTAACACGTACCATGGCCTTATCCTGCCATGTCCTGCGACGTCCTGACTCGTGCCATGACCACACCCTGCCACGTCCTAACGCGTGCCATGGCTATGTCCTGCGACATCCTTACACGTGCCAGAGCCATGCCCTGCCACGTCCTGACGCGTGCCATGGCCATGTCCTGATGCGTCCTGACACGTACCATTGCAATATCCTGCCATGACACGCCCTGCCACGTCCTGACGCGTCCTGACGCGTGCCATGGCCATGTCCTGCGACGTCCTGACTCGTGCTATTGCCATGCCCTGCCACGTCCAGACGTGTGCCATGGCCATGTCCTGACGCGTCCTGACACGTACCTTTGCAATATCCTGCCATGTCCTGCGATGTCCTGACTCGTGCCATAGTCGCGCCCTACCATGTCCTGACGCGTCCTGACACGTGCCATGGCCATGTTCTGACACGTCCTGCAACGTCCCGACTCGTGCCATGGCCACGCCCTGCCATGTCCTGTGACGTCCTGACTCGTGCTATGGCCCCGTCCTGCCATATCCTGATGTGTCCTGACACGTTCCATGGCCATGTCCTGAAACGTCCTGCGACGTCGCGACTCGGGCAATGGCCATGTCCTAACACGCCCGCGTACATCCCGACTAGGGCCATGGCCATGTCCTAACACGTCCTGCAACGTCCTGACTCGTGCTATGGCCACGCCCTGCCTTGCCCTGTGACATCCCGACTCGTGCCATGGCCACGCTCTGCCATGTCCTGATGTGTCCTGACTCGTCCATGGCCATGTCCTAACACGTCCTGCGTGTCCCGACTCGTGCCATAACCACGCCCTGCCATGTCCTGCGACATCCCGACTCGTTCTATGGCCACGCCCTGCCATGCCCTGACGCGTCTTGACAAGTGCCATGGCCATGTCCTGATGCGTCCTGACATGTACCATGGCCGCGCCCTGCCATGTCCTGCGACGTCTCGACTCGTGCCATGGCCACGCCCTTCCATGTCCTGACGCATCCGGACACGTGCTATGGCCATGTCCTTATGCGTCCTAACACGTGCCATGGCCTCACCCTGCCACGTCCTGACGCGTGCCATGGCCATGTCCTGACGCATCCAGACACGTACCATGGCCGTATCCTGCCATGTCCTCCGACGTCTTAACTTGTTCCATGGCCACGCCCTGCCATGTCCTGACGCGTCTTCACACGTGCCATGGCCATGTCCTGACACGTCCTGCGAGGTCCCGACTCGTGCCATGGCCACACCCTGCCATGTCCCGTGACATCTTGACTCGTGCTGTGGCCAGGCCTTACCATGTCCTGACGTGTCCTGACACGTGCCATGGCCAAGTCCTAACACGTCGTGCGAGGTCCCGACTCGTGCCATGGCCACGCCCTGCCATGTCGTGCGACGTCGCAACTCGTGCCATGGCCACGCCCTGCCACATCCTGACGCGCCCTGACCCGTACCATGCCCGTATCCTGCCATGTCCTGCAATGTCCTAACTTGTGTCATGACCACGCCCTTCCACGTCCTGACGCATGCCATGGCCATGTCCAGCGACGTCCTGACTCGTGCCATGGCCACGCCCTGCCACGTCCTGACGCGTGCCATGGCCATGTCCTGACACGTCCTAACACGTACCATGGCCATATCCTGCCATGTCCTGCGACGTCTTGACTCGTGGCAAGGCCACGCCCTGCCATGTCCGGATGCGTCCTGACACGTACCATGGCCATATCCTGCCATGTCCTGCGACATCTTGACTCGTGCTATGGCCTCGCCCTTCCATGTCTTGCCGAGTCCTGACACGTGCCATGGCCATGTCCTGCGACGTCCTAACTTGTGCCATGACCACGCCTTGCCACGTCCTGATGCGTGCCATGGCCATGTCCTGCCACGTCCTGACTCGTGCCCTGGCCACACCCTGCCACGTCTTGACGCGTGCCATGGCCATGTCCTGCAATGTCCTGCCACGTCCCTACTTGTGCCATGGCCACGCCCTGCCACGTCCTGACGCATGCCATGGCCATGTCCTGTGACGTCCTGACTCGTGCCATGGCCACACCCTGCCACGTCCTGACGCGTGCCATGGCCATGTCCTGACGCGTCCAGACACGTACCATCGCCATATCTTTCCATGTATTGCAACGTGTTGACTCGTGCCATGGCCACGCCCTGCCATGTACTGACGAGTCCTGACACGTGCCATGGCCATGTCCTGACACATCCTGCGAGGTCCCGACTCGTGCCATGGCCATATCCTGCCATGTCCTGCGACGGCTTGACTCGTGCCATGGCCACGCCCTGCCACGTCCTGACGCGCCCTGACACGTACCATGGCCATATCCTTCCATGTCCTGCAACGTCCTAACTTGTGCCATGACCACGCCCTGCCACGTCCTGACGCGTGCCATAGCCATGTCCAGCGACGTCCTGACTCGTGCCATGGCCACGCCCTGCCACGTCCTGACGCGTGCCATGGCCATGTCCTGACACGTCCTAGCACGTACCATGGCCATATCCCTCCATGTCCTGCGACGTCTTGACTCGTGGCATGGCCACGCCCTGCCATGTCCTGACGCGTCCTGACTCGTACCATGGCCATATCCTGCCATGTCCTGCGACATCTTGACTCGTGCTATGGCCTCGCCCTTCCATATCCTCACGCGTCCTGACACGTGCCATGGCCATGTCCTGACACGTCATGCGAGGTCCCGACTCGTGCAATGGCCATGTCCTGACACGTCCTGCGACGTCCCGACTCGTGCCATTGCCACGCCCTACGACGTCCTGAATCGTGCCATGGCCACGCCCTGCAATGTTTTGATGCGTCCTGACACGTGCCATGGCCATGTCCTGAAACGTGCCATGGCCCTGTCCTGACACGTGCCATGGCCATGTCTAGACGCATCTTGGCAAGTACCATGGCCACGTCCTGACGCGTCCTAACACGTACCATGGCCTTATCCTGCCATGTCCTGCGACGTCCTGACTCGTGCCATGACCACACCCTGCCACGTCCTAACGCGTGCCATGGCTATGTCCTGCAACATCCTGACTCGTGCCAGAGCCATGCCCTGCCACGTCCTGACGCGTGCCATGGCCATGTCCTGATGCGTCCTGACACGTACCATTGCAATATCCTGCCATGACACGCCCTGCCACGTCCTGACGCGTCCTGACGCGTGCCATGGCCATGTCCTGCGACGTCCTGACTCGTGCTATTGCCATGCCCTGCCACGTCCAGACGTGTGCCATGGCCATGTCCTGACGCGTCCTGACACGTACCTTTGCAATATCCTGCCATGTCCTGCGATGTCCTGACTCGTGCCATAGTCGCGCCCTACCATGTCCTGACGCGTCCTGACACGTGCCATGGCCATGTTCTGACACGTCCTGCAACGTCCCGACTCGTGCCATGGCCACGCCCTGCCATGTCCTGTGACGTCCTGACTCGTGCTATGGCCCCGTCCTGCCATATCCTGATGTGTCCTGACACGTTCCATGGCCATGTCCTGAAACGTCCTGCGACGTCGCGACTCGGGCAATGGCCATGTCCTAACACGCCCGCGTACATCCCGACTAAGGCCATGGCCATGTCCTAACACGTCCTGCAACGTCCTGACTCGTGCTATGGCCATGCCCTGCCATGCCCTGTGACATCCCGACTCGTGCCATGGCCACGCTCTGCCATGTCCTGATGTGTCCTGACTCGTCCATGGCCATGTCCTAACACGTCCTGCGTGTCCCGACTCGTGCCATGGCCACGCCCTGCCATGTCCTGCGACATCCCGACTCGTTCTATGGCCACGCCCTACCATGCCCTGACGCGTCTTGACAAGTGCCATGGCCATGTCCTGATGCGTCCTGACATGTACCATGGCCGCGCCCTGCCATGTCCTGCGACGTCTCGACTCGTGCCATGGCCACGCCCTTCCATGTCCTGACGCATCCGGACACGTGCTATGGCCATGTCCTTATGCGTCCTAACACGTGCCATGGCCTCACCCTGCCACGTCCTGACGCGTGCCATGGCCATGTCCTGACGCATCCAGACACGTACCATGGCCGTATCCTGCCATGTCCTCCGACGTCTTAACTTGTTCCATGGCCACGCCCTGCCATGTCCTAACGCGTCTTCACACGTGCCATGGCCATGTCCTGACACGTCCTGCGAGGTCCCGACTCGTGCCATGGCCACACCCTGCCATGTCCTGCGACGTCCCGACTCGTGCTATGGCCACACCCTTCCACGTCCTGACGCGACGTGACACGTACCACGGCCATATGCTGCCATGTCATGCAACCTCCTAACTTGTGCCATGACCACGCCCAGCCACGTCCTGTGACATCCTGACTCGTGCCATGGCCACACCCTGCCACGTCCTGATGCGTGCCATGGCCATGTCCTAACACGTCCTAACACGAAACATGGCCATATCCTGCCATGTCCTGCAACGTCCGGACTAATGGCATGGCCATGTCTGGCCATGCCTGGCCATGTCCTGACGCGTCCTGACACGTACCATGGCCATATCCTGCCATGTCCTGTGACATCTTGACTCGTGCTATGGCCAGGCACTGCCATGTCCTGACGTGTCCTGACACGTGCCATGGCCATGTCCTAACACGTCGTGCGAGGTCCCGACTCGTGCCATGGCAACGCCCTGCCAAGTCCTGTGACGTCCCGACTCGTGCCATGGCCACGCCGTGCCATGTCCTTCGACATCTCGACTCGTGCCATGGCCACGCCCTGCCACGTCCTAACGCGCCCTGACACATACCATGGCCACATGTTGCCATGTCCCGCAACGTCCTAACTTATTCCATGGCCACACCCTGCCACGTCCTGACGCATGCCATGGGCATGTCCAGCGATGTCCTGACTCTCACATGGCCACACCGTGCCACGTCCTGACGCGTGCCATGGCCATGTCCAGCGACGTCCTGACTCGTGCCATGGCCACACCCTGCCACGTCCTGATGCATGCCATGGCCATGTCCTGACACGTCCTAACACGTACCATGGCCATATCCTGCCATGTCCTGCGACGTCTTGACTCGTGGCATGGCCACGCCCTGCCATAGCCTGACTCATCCTGACACGTACCATGGCCATATCCTGCCATGTCCTGCGACATCTTGACTCGTGCTATGGCCTCGCCCTGCCATGTCCCGACGCATCTTGACACGTGCCATGGCCATGTCCTGACACGTCCTGCGAGGTCCCAACTCGTGCCATGGCCACGCCCTGCCATGTCCTGCGACGTTGCGACTCGTGCCATGGCCACGCCCTGCCACGTCCTGACGCGCCCTGACCCGTACCATGCTCATATCCTGCCATGTCCTGCAACGTCCTAACTTGTGTCATTACCACGCCCTTCCACGTCCTGACGCATGCCATGGCCATGTCCAGCGACGTCCTGACTCGTTCCATGGCCACGCCCTGCCACGTCCTGACGCGTGCCATGGCCATGTCCTGACACGTCCTAACACGTACCATGGCCATATCCTGCCATGTCCTGTGACGTCTTGACTCGTGGCATGGCCACGCCCTGCCATGTCCTGATGCGTCCTGACATGTACCATGGCCATATCCTGCCATGTCCTGCGACATCTTGACTCGTGCTATGGCCTCGCCCTTCCATGTCCTGCCGCGTCCTGACACGTGCCATGGCCATGTCCTGCAACGTCCTAACTTGTGCCATGACCACGCCCTGCCACGTCCTGATGCGTGCCATGGCCATGTCCTGCGACGTCCTGACTCGTGCCATGGCCACACCCTGCCACGTCTTGACGCGTGCCATGGCCATGTCCTGCTATGTCCTGCCACGTCCCTACTCGTGCCATGGCCACGCCCTGCCCTGTCCTGAAGCGTCCTGACACGTGCCATGGCCATGTCCTGCGACGTCCTTACTTGTGCCATGACCACGCCCTGCCCCGTCCTGACGCGTGCCATGGCCATGTCCTGCGACGTCCTGACTCGTGCCATGGCCACACCCTGCCACGTCCTGACGCGTGCCATGGCCATGTCCTGACACGTCCTAACACGTACCATGGCCATATCCTGCCATGTCCTGTGACGTCTTGACTCGTGGCATGGCCACGCCCTGCCATGTCCTGATGCGTCCTGACATGTACCATGGCCATATCCTGCCATGTCCTGCGACATCTTGACTCGTGCTATGGCCTCGCCCTTCCATGTCCTGCCGCGTCCTGACACGTGCCATGGCCATGTCCTGCAACATCCTAACTTGTGCCATGACCACGCCCTGCCACGTCCTGATGCGTGCCATGGCCATGTCCTGCGACGTCCTGACTCGTGCCATGGCCACACCCTGCCACGTCTTGACGCGTGCCATGGCCATGTCCTGCTATGTCCTGCCACGTCCCGACTCGTGCCATGGCCACGCCCTGCCCTGTCCTGACGCGTCCTGACACGTGCCATGGCCATGTCCTGCGACGTCCTTACTTGTGCCATGACCATGCCCTGCCCCGTCCTGACGCGTGCCATGGCCATGTCCTGCGACGTCCTGACTCGTGCCATGGCCACACCCTGCCACGTCCTGACGCGTGCCATGGCCATGTCCTGACGCGTCCAGACACGTACCATCGCCATATCCTTCCATGTCTTGCGACGTGTTGACTCGTGCCATGGCCACGCCCTGCCATGTACTGACGAGTCCTGACACATGCCATGGCCATGTCCTGACACGTCCTGCGAGGTCCCGACTCGTGCCATGGCCACGTCCTGCCATGTCCTACGACGTCGCGACTCATGCCATGGCCACGCCCTGACACGTCCTGACGCGCCCTGACACGTTCCATGGCCATATCCTTCCATGTCCTGCAACGTCCTAACTTGTGCCATGACCACGCCCTGCCACGTCCTGACGCGTGCCATAGCCATGTCCAGCGACGTCCTGACTCGTGCCACGGCCACGCCCTGCCACGTCCTGACGCGTTCCATGGCAATGTCCTGACACGTCCTAACACCTACCATGGCCATATCCCTCCATGTCCTGCGACGTCTTGACTCGTGGCATGGCCATGCCCTGCCATGTCCTGACGCGTCCTGACACGTACCATGGCCATATCCTGCGACATCTTGACTCGTGCTATAGCCTCGCCCTTCCATGTCCTGACGCGTCCTGACACGTGCCATGGCCATATCCTGACACGTCGTGCGAGGTCCCGAGTCGTGCCATGGCCATGTCCTGCCATGTCCTGCGACGTCCTGACTCGTGCCATGACCACACCCTGCCACGTCCTGACGCGTGCCATGGCCATGTCCTGCGACATCCTGACTCGTGCCAGAGCCATGCCCTGCCACGTCCTGACGCGTGCCATGGCCATGTCCTGATGCGTCCTGACGCGTACCATTGCAATATCCTGCCATTACCACGCCCTGCAACGTCCTGACGCGTGCCATGGCCATGTCCTGCGACGTCCTGACTCGTGCTATAGCCATGCCCTGCCACGTCCTGACGCGTGCCATGGCCATGTCCTGACGCGTCCTGACACATACCTTTGCAATATCCTGCCATGTCCTGCGACGTCCTGACTCGTGCCATAGTCGCGCCCTGCCATGTCCTGACGCGTCCTGACACGTGCCATGGCCATGTTCTGACACGTCCTGCAACGTCCCGACTCGTGCCATGGCCACGCACTGCCATGTCCTGTGACGTCCCGACTCGTGCTATGGCCACGTCCTGCCATGTCCTGATGTGTCCTGACACGTTCGATGGCCATGTCCTGAAACGTCCTGCGACGTCGCGATTCGGGCAATGGCCATGTCCTAACACGTCCGCGTACGTCCCGACTAGGTCCATGGCCATGCCCTAACACGTCCTGCAACGTCCTGACACGTGCCATGGCCACGCCCTGCCATGCCCTGTGCATCCCGACTCGTGCCATGGCCACGCCCTGCCATGTCCTGATGTGTTCTGACTCGTCTATGGCCACGTCCTAACACGTCCTGCAACGTCCCGACTCGTGCCATGTCCTGCGACATCTCGACTCGTTCCATGGCCACGCCCTGCCATGGCCAGACGCGTCTTGACAAGTGCCATGGCCATGTCCTGATTTGTCCTGACATGTACCATGGCCACGCCCTGCCATGTCCTGCGACGTCTCGACTCGTGCCATGGCCACGCCCTTCCATGTCCTGACGCGTTCGGACACGTGCTATGGCCATGTCCTTATGCGTCCTAACACGTGCCATGGCCTCACCCTGCCACGTCCTGACGCGTGCCATGGCCATGTCCTGACGCATCCAGACACGTACAATGGCCATATCCTGCCATGTCCTCCGACGTCTTAACTTGTTCCATGTCCACGCCCTGCCATGTCCTGATGCGTCCTGACACGTGCCATGGCCATGTCCTGACACGTCCTGCGAGGTCCCGACTCGTGCCATGGCCACGCCCTGCCATGTCCTGCGACGTCCCGACTCGTGCCATGGCCACGCCCTTCCACGTCCTGACGCGTCCTGACACGTAACACGGCCATATCCTGCCATGTCATGCAACCTCCTAACTTGTGCCATGACCACGCCCAGCCACGTCCTGTGACATCCTGACTCGTGCCATGGCCACACCCTGCCACGTCCTGATGCGTGCCATGGCCATGTCCTAACGCGTCCTGACACGAAACATGGCCATATCCTGCCATGTCCTGCGACATTCGGACTCATGGCATAGCCACGCCCGGCCATGTCCAGACGCGTCCTGACACGTACCATGGCCATATCCTTCCATGTCCTGTGACATCTTGACTCGTGCTATGGCCACGCCCTGCCATGCCCTGACGCGTCCTGACACGTGCCATGGCCATGTCCTAACACGTAGTGCGAGGTCCCGACTCGTGCCATGGAAACACCCTGCCAAGTCCTGCGACGTCCCGACTCGTGCCATGGCCACGCCCAGCCATGTCTTGACGTGTCCTGACACGTGCCATGGCCATGTCCTGACACGTCCTGCGACGTCCCGACTCGTGCCATGGCCATGCCGTGCCATGTCCTTCAACGTCCCGACTCGTGCTATGGCCACGCCCTGCCACGTCCTTCGACGTCCCGACGCCGTGCCATGTCCAACGATGTCCTGACTCGTGCCATAGCCACACCCTGCCACGTCCTGACGCGTGCCATGGCCATGTCCTGACACGTCCGAACACGTACCATGGCCATATCTTGCCATGTCCTACGACATCTTGACTCGTCCTATGGCCTCGCCCTTCCATGTCCTGACGCGTCCTGACACGTGCCATGGCTATGTCCTGACACGTGCCATGGCTATGTCCTGACACGTCCTGCGTTGTCCCGACTCGTGCCATAGCCACGCCCTGCCATGTCCTGCGACGTCCCGACTCGTGCCATCGCCACGCCCTGCCATGTCATGACGCATCCTGACACGTGCCATGGCCAAGTCCTGACATGTCCTGCGACGTCCTGACTCGTGCCATTGCCACGCCCTGCGACGTCCTGACTCGTGCCATGGCCACGACCTGCCATGTTCTGAAGCGTCCTGACACGTGCCATGGCCATGTCCTGACGCATCTTGACACGTACCATAACCACGTCCTGACGCGTCCTGACATGTACCATGGCCATATCCTGTCATGTCCTGCGACGTCCTGACTTGTGCCATGAGCACGCCCTACCACGTCTTGATGTGTGCCATGGCCATGTCCTGCGATATCCTGACTCGTGCCATAGCCATCCCCTGCCACGTCCTGACGCGTGCCATGGCTATGTCCTGACGCGTCCTGACACGTACCATTGCAATATCCTGCCATGTCCTGCGGCGTCCTGACTCGTGCCATGGTCATGCCCTGCCATGTCCTGACGCGTCCTGACACGTGCCATGGCCATGTTCTGACACGTCCTGCAACGTCCCGACTCGTTCCATGGCCACGCCCTCCCATGTCCTGTGACGTCCCGACTCGTGCCATGGCCACGCCCTGCCATGTCCTGATGTGTCCTGACACGTTCCATGGCCATGTCTTGAAACGTTGTGCGACGTCCCAACTCGTGCCATGGCCACTCCCTGCCATGTCCTGATGCGTCTTGACAAATGCCATGGCCATGTCCTTATGCGTCCTGACACGTGCCATGGCCACGCCCTGCCATGTCCTGCGACGTCCCAACTCCTGCCATGGCCACGCCATTCCATGTGCTGACGCGTCCGAACACGTGTTATGTCCATGTCCTTATGTGTCCTAACACGTGCCATGGCCATGTCCTGACGCATCCTGCGACGTTCCGACTCGTGCCATGGCCAAGCCCTACCATGTCCTGCCGCGTCCTGACACGTGCCATGTCCATGTCCTGCGACGTCATATCTTGTGCCATGACCACACCCTGCCACGTCATGACGTGTGCAATGGCCGCACCCTGCCACGTCATGATGCGTGCCATGGCCTCACCCTGTAATGTCCTGCAACGTCCCAACTCGTGCCATGGCCACGCCCTTCCACGTCCTGACGCGTCCTGACAGGTACCATGGCCATATCCTGCCATGTCATGCAACCTCCTAACTTGTGCCATGACCATGCCCAGCCACGTCCTGGGACATCTTGACTTGTGCCATGGCCACACCCTGCCACGTCGTGACGCCTGCCATGGCCATGTCCTGACGCATCCTGACACGTACCATGGCCATATCCTGCCTTGTCCTGCGACGTCTTGACTCGTGGCAAGGCCACGCCCTGCCATGTCCTGACGCGTCCTGACACGTACCATGGCCATATCCTGCCATGTCTTTCGACGTCCTGACTCGTGCCATGGTCACTCCCTACCATGTCCTGACGCGTCATGACACGTCCAATGGCAATGTCCTAACACGTCGTGCAACGTCCCAAGTCATGCCATGGTCACGCGCTACCATGTCTTGTGACGTCCTGACTCGGTCCATGGCCACGCCCTGCCATTTCCTGATGCGTCCTGACACGTGCCATGGCCATGTCCTGAAACATCCTGCGACGTCCTGACTCGTGCCATGGCCACGCCCTGCCATGTCCTGCGACGTCCCGACTCGTGCCACGGCCACGCCCTACCATGTCCTGACGCGTCCTAACACGTGCCATGGCCATGTCCTTCCATGTCCTGCGACGTCCTAACTTTTGCCATGACCACGACCTGCCATGTCCTGACGCGTGCCATGGCCATGTCCTGCGACTTCTTGACTCGTGCCATGCCACGCCCTGCCATGTCCTGACGCGTGCCATGGCCATGTCCTGCCATGTCATGACGCATCCTGACACGTGCCATGGCCACGTCCTGACACGTCCTGCGAGGTCCCGACTCGTTCCATGGCCACGCCCTGCAATGTCTTGCGACGTCCCGACTCATGCCATGGCCTCGCCCTGCCACGTCCTGACGCGTCCTGACACGTACCATAGCCATATCCTGCCATGTCCTGCAACGTCCTAACTTGTGCCCTGACCACGTCCGGACGTGTGCCATGGCCATGTCGTGCGACGTCCAAACTCGTGCCATGGCCACACCCTGCCACTTCCTGACGCGTGCAATGGCCATTTCCTAACGAGTCCTGACACGTTCCATTTCCATGTCCTACGACGTCTTGACTCGTGGCATGGCCACGCCTTGTAATGTCCTGACGCGTACCATGGCCATATCCTGCCATGTCCAGCCACGTCACGACTCGTGCCATGGCCACGCCCTGCCCTGTCCAGACACGTCCTGACACGTGCCATGGCCATGTCCTGCCATGTCCTGCGACGTCCTTACTTGTGCCATCACCACGCCCATCCATGTCCATACGCGTGCCATGGCCATGTCCTGCGACGTCCTGACTCGTGCCATGGCCACACCCTGCCACGTCCTGACGCGTGCCATGGCCATGTCCTGACGCGTCCAGACACGTACCATCGCCATATCCTGCCATGTGTTGCGACGTGATGACTCGTGCCATGGCCACGCCCTGCCATGTCCTGACGCGTCCTGACACATGCAATGGCCATGTCCTTACACGTCCTGCGAGGTCCCGACTCGTGCCATGGCCACGCCCTGCCATGTCCTACGATGTCGCGACTCGTGCCATGGCCACGCCCTGACACGTACCATGGCCATATCCTTCCATGTCCTGCAACGTCCCAACTTGTCCCATGACCACGCCCTGCCACATCCTGACGCGTGCCATAGCCATGTCCAGCGACGTCCTGACTCGTGCCATGGCCAGGCCCTGCCACGTCCTGACGCGTGCCATGGCCATGTCCTGACACGTCCTAACACGTACCATGGCCATATCCCTCCATGTCCTGCGACATCTTGACTCGTGGCATGGCCACGCCCTGCCATGTCCTGACGCGTCCTGACACGTACCATGGCCATATCCTTCCATGTCATGCGACATCTTTACTCGTGCTATGGCCTCGCCCTTCCATGTCCTGACACGTCCTGACACGTGCCGTGGCCAAGTCCTGACACGTCCTGCGAGGTCCCGACTCGTGCCATGGCCACGCCCTGCCATGTCCTGCGACGTCCCTACTCGTGCCATGGCCACGCCCTGCCATGTTCTGATGCGTCCTGACACATGCCATGGCCATGTCCTGACACGTGCCATAGCCATGTGCTGACGCATCTTGACACGTACCATGGCCACGTCCTGACGCGTCCTGACATGTACCATGGCCATATCCTGTCATGTTCTGCGACGTCCTGACTTGTGCCATGACCACGCCCTGCCACGTCTTGATGCGTGCCATGGCCATGTCCTGCGAAGTCTCGTGCCATAGCCATCCCCTGCCACGTCCTGACACGTGCCATGGCCATGTCCTGACACGTGCCATGGCCACGCCCTGCCATGTCCTGACGCGTCCTGACACGTGCCATAGCCATGTCCTGACACGTCCAGCGAGGTCCCGACTCGTGCCATGGACATGCCCTACCATGTCCTGTGACGTATTGACTCGTGCCATGGCCACGCCCTGCCACGTCCTGACGCGTGCCATGGCCATGTCCTGATGCGTCCTGGCACGTACCATTGCAATATCCTGCCATGACCACGCCCTGCAACGTCCTGACGCGTGCCATGGCCATGTCCTGCGACGTCCTGACTCGTGCTATAGCCATGCCCTGCCACGTCCTGACGCGTGCCATGGCCATGTCCTGACGCGTCCTAACACATACCTTTGCAATATCCTGCCATGTCTTGCGACGTCCTGACTCGTGCCATAGTCGCACCCTGCCATGTCCTGACGCGTCCTGACACGTGCCATGGCCATGTTCTGACACGTCCTGCAACGTCCCGACTCGTGCCATGGCCACGCACTGCCATGTCCTGTGACGTCCCGACTCGTGCTATGGCCACGTCCTGCCATGTCCTGATGTGTCCTGACACGTTCAATGGCCATGTCCTGAAACGTCCTGCGACGTCGCGTCTCAGGCAATGGCCATGTCCTAACACGTCCGCGTACGTCCCGACTAGGGCCATGGCCATGTCCTAACACGTCCTGCAACGTCCTGACACGTGCCATGGCCACGCCCTGCCATGCCCTGTGCATCCCGACTCGTGCCATGGCCACGCCCTGCCATGTCCTGATGTGTTCTGAGTCGTCCATGGCCATGTCCTAACACGTCCTGCGACGTCCCGACTCGTGCCATGGCCACGCCCTGCCATGTTCTGCGACATCCCGACTCGTTCCATGGCCACGCCCTGCCATGGCCTGACGCATCTTGACAAGTGCCATGGCCATGTCCTGATGCGTCCTGACATGTACCATGGCCACGCCCTGCCATGTCCTGCGACGTCTCAATTCGTGCCATGGCCACGCCCTTCCATGTCCTGACTTGTCCGGACACGTGCTATGGCCATGTACTTATGCGTCCTAACACGTGCCATGGCCTCACCCTGCCACGTCCTGACGCGTGCCATGGCCTTGTCCTGACGCATCCAGACACGTACAATGGCCATATCCTGCCATGTCCTCCGACGTCTAAACTTGTTCCATGGCCACGCCCTGCCATGTCCTGATGCGTCCTGACACGTGCCATGGCCATGTCCTGACACGTCCTGCGAGGTCCCGACTCGTGCCATGGCCACGCCCTGCCATGTCCTGCGACGTCCCGACTCGTGCCATGGCCACGCCCTTCCACGTCCTGACGCGTCCTGACACGTAACACGGCCATATCCTGCCATGTCATGCAACCTCCTAACTTGTGCCATGACCACGCCCAGCCACGTCCTGTGACATCCTGACTCGTGCCATGGCCACACCCTGCCACGTCCTGATGCGTGCCATGGCCATGTCCTAACGCGTCCTGACACGAAACATGGCCATATCCTGCCATGTCCTGCGACGTCCGGACTCATGGCATAGCCACGCCCGGCCATGTCCTGACGCGTCCTGACACGTACCATGGTCATATCCTGCCATGTCTTGTGACATCTTGACTCGTGCTATGGCCAGGCCCTGCCATGTCCTGACGCGTCCTGACACGTGCCATGGCCATGTTCTGACACGTCCTGCAACGTCCCGACTCGTGCCATGGCCACGCCCTCCCATGTCCTGTGACGTCCCGACTCGTGCCATGGCCACGCCCTGCCATGTCCTGATGTGTCCTGACACGTTCCATGGCCATGTCTTGAAACGTTGTGCGACGTCCCGACTCGGGCCATGGCCACGCCCTGCCATGTCCTGCGACGTCCCAACTCGTGCCATGGCCACGCCCTGCCATGTCCTGATGCGTCTTGACAAGTGCCATGGCCATGTCCTTATGCGTCCTGACACGTGCCATGGCCACGCCCTGCCATGTCCTGCGACGTCCCGACTCCTGCCATGGCCACGCCATTCCATGTGCTGACGCGTCCGAACACGTGTTATGTCCATGTCCATATGTGTCCTAACACGTGCCATGGCCATGTCCTGACGCATCCTGCGACGTTCCGACTCGTGTCATGGCCAAGCCCTACCATGTCCTGCCGCGTCCTGACACGTGCCATGTCCATGTCCTGCGACGTCATATCTTGTGCCATGACCACACCCTGCCACGTCATGACGTGTGCAATGGCCACACCCTGCCACGTCATGATGCGTGCCATGGCCTCACCCTGCCATGTCCTGCGACGTCCCAACTCGTGCCATGGCCACGCCCTTCCACGTCCTGACGCGTCCTGACAGGTACCATGGCCATATCCTGCCATGTCATGCAACCTCCTAACTTTTGCCATGACCACGCCCAGCCACGTCCTGGGACATCTTGACTTGTGCCATGGCCACACCCTGCCACGTCGTGACGCCTGCCATGGCCATGTCCTGACGCATCCTGACACGTACCATGGCCATATCCTGCCTTGTCCTGCGACGTCTTGACTCGTGGCATGGCCACGCCCTGCCATGTCCTGACGCGTCCTGACACGTACCATGGCCATATCCTGCCATGTCTTTCGACGTCCTGACTCGTGCCATGGTCACGCCCTACCATGTCCTGACGCGTCATGACACGTCCAATGGCAATGTCCTAACACGTCGTGCAACGTCCCAACTCATGCCATGGTCACGCCCTACCATGTCTTGTGACGTCCTGACTCGTGCCATGGCCACGCCCTGCCATTTCCTGATGCGTCCTGACACGTGCCATGGCCATGTCCTGAAACATCCTGCGACGTCCTGACTCTTGCCATGGCCACGCCCTGCCATGTCCTGCGACGTCCCGACTCGTGCCACGGCCACGCCTTACCATGTCCTGACGCGTCCTAACACGTGCTATGGCCATGTCTTTCCATGTCCTACGACGTCCTAACTTTTGCCATGACCACGACCTGCCATGTCCTGACGCGTGCCATGGCCATGTCCTGCGACTTCTTGACTCGTGCCATGCAGCACCCTGCCACGTCCTGACGCGTGCCATGGCCATGTCCTGCCATGTCATGATGCATCCTGACACGTGCCATGGCCACGTCCTGACACGTCCTGCGAGGTCCCGACTCGTTCCATGGCCACGCCCTGCAATGTCTTTCGACGTCCCGACTCATGCCATGGCCTCGCCCTGCCACGTCTTGACGCGTCCTGACACGTACCATGGCCATATCCTGCCATGTCCTGCAACGTCCTAACTTGTGCCCTGACCACGTCCTGACGCGTGCCATGGCCATGTCCTGCAACGTCCAAACTCGTTCCATGGCCACACCCTGCAACTTCCTGACGCGTGCAATGGCCATTTCCTGACGCGTCCTGACACGTTCCATTGCCATGTCCTACGACGTCTTGACTCGTGGCATGGCCACGCCCTGTAATGTCCTGACGCGTACCATGGCCATATCCTGCCATGTCCAGCCACGTCACGACTCGTGCCATGGCCACGCCCTGCCCTGTCCAGACGCGTCCTGACACGTGCCATGGCCATGTCCTGCCATGTCCTGCGATGTCCTTACTTGTGCCATGACCACGCCCATCCATGTCCATACGCGTGCCATGGCCATGTCCTGCGACGTCCTGACTCGTGCCATGGCCACACCCTGCCACATCCTGACGCGTGCCATGGCCATGTCCTGACGCGTCCAGACACGTACCATCGCCATATCCTGCCATGTGTTGCGACGTGATGACTCGTGCCATGGCCACGCCCTGCCATGTCCTGACGCATCCTGGCACATGCAATGGCCATGTCCTTACACGTCCTGCGAGGTCCCGACTCGTGCCATGGCCAGGCCCTGCCATGTCCTATGATGTCGCGACTCGTGCCAAGGCCACGCCCTGACACGTACCATGGCCATATCCTTCCATGTCCTGCAACGTCCCAACTTGTCCCATGACCACGCCCTGCCACGTCCTGACCCGTGCCATAGCCATGTCCAGCGACGTCCTGACTCGTGCCATGGCCACGCCCTGCCACGTCCTAACGCGTGCCATGGCCATGTCCTGACACATCCTAACACATACCATGGCCATATCCCTCCATGTCCTGCGACGTCTTGACTCGTTGCATGGCCACGCCCTGCCATGTCCTGACGCGTCCTGACACGTACCATGGCCATATCCTTCCATGTCCTGCGACATCTTTACTCGTGCTATGGCCTCGCCCTTCCATGTCCTGACGCGTCCTGACACGTGCCGTGGCCAAATCCTGACACGTCCTGCGAGGTCCCGACTCGTGCCATGGCCACGCCCTGCCATGTCCTGCGACGTCCATACTCGTGCCATGGCCACGCCCTGCCATGTTCTGATGCGTCCTGACACGTGCCATGGCCATGTCCTGACACGTGCCATAGCCATGTGCTGACGCATCTTGACACGTACCATGGCCACGTCCTGACGCATCCTGACATGTACCATGGCCATATCCTGTCATGTCCTGCGACGTCCTGACTTGTGCCATGACCACGCCCTGCCACGTCTTGATGCGTGCCATGGCCATGTCCTGCGAAGTCTCGTGCCATAGCCATCCCCTGCCACGTCCTGACACGTGCCATGGCCATGTCCTGACACGTGCCATGGCCACGCCCTGCCATGTCCTGTCGCATCCTGACACGTGCCATAGCCATGTCCTGACACGTCCAGCGAGGTCCCGACTCGTGCCATGGCCATGCCCTACCATGTCCTGCGACGTATTGACTCGTGCCATGGCCACGCCCTGCCACGTCCTGACGCGTGCCATGGCCATGTCCTGATGCGTCCTGGCACGTACCATTGCAATATCCTGCCATGACCACGCCCTGCAACGTCCTGACGCGTGCCATGACCATGTCCTGCGACGTCCTGACTCGTGCTATAGCCATGCCCTGCCACGTCCTGACGCGTGCCATGGCCATGTCCTGACGCGTCCTGACACATACCTTTGCAATATCCTGCCATGTCCTGCGACGTCCTGACTCGTGCCATAGTCGCGCCCTGCCATGTCCTGACGCGTCCTGACACGTGCCATGGCCATGTTCTGACACGTCCTGCAACGTCCCGACTCGTGCCATGGCCACGCACTGCCATGTCCTGTGACGTCCCGACTCGTGCTATGGCCACGTCCTGCCATGTCCTGATGTGTCCTGACACGTTCGATGGCCATGTCCTGAAACGTCCTGCGACGTCGCGTCTCAGGCAATGGCCATGTCCTAACACGTCCGCGTACGTCCCGACTAGGGCCATGGCCATGTCCTAACACGTCCTGCAACGTCCTGACACGTGCCATGGCCACGCCCTGCCATGCCCTGTGCATCCCGACTCGTGCCATGGCCACGCCCTGCCATGTCCTGATGTGTTCTGACTCGTCCATGGCCATGTCCTAACACATCCTGCGACGTCCCGACTCGTGCCATGGCCACGCCCTGCCATGTCCTGCGACATCCCGACTCGTTCCATGGCCACGCCCTGCCATGGCCTGATGCATCTTGACAAGTGCCATGGCCATGTCCTGATGCGTCCTGACATGTACCATGGCCACGCCCTGCCATGTCCTGCGACGTCTCAATTCGTGCCATGGCCACGCCCTTCCATGTCCTGACTTGTCCGGACACGTTCTATGGCCATGTCCTTATACGTCCTAACACGTTCCATGGCCTCACCCTGCCACGTCCTGACGCGTGCCATGGCCACGCCCTGCCATGTCCTGCGACGTCCCGACTCGTGCCACGGCCACGCCTTACCATGTCCTGACGCGTCCTAACACGTGCTATGGCCATGTCTTTCCATGTCCTACGACGTCCTAACTTTTGCCATGACCACGACCTGCCATGTCCTGACGCGTGCCATGGCCATGTCCTGCGACTTCTTGACTCGTGCCATGCAGCACCCTGCCACGTCCTGACGCGTGCCATGGCCATGTCCTGCCATGTCATGATGCATCCTGACACGTGCCATGGCCACGTCCTGACACGTCCTGCGAGGTCCCGACTCGTTCCATGGCCACGCCCTGCAATGTCTTTCGACGTCCCGACTCATGCCATGGCCTCGCCCTGCCACGTCTTGACGCGTCCTGACACGTACCATGGCCATATCCTGCCATGTCCTGCAACGTCCTAACTTGTGCCCTGACCACGTCCTGACGCGTGCCATGGCCATGTCCTGCAACGTCCAAACTCGTTCCATGGCCACACCCTGCAACTTCCTGACGCGTGCAATGGCCATTTCCTGACGCGTCCTGACACGTTCCATTGCCATGTCCTACGACGTCTTGACTCGTGGCATGGCCACGCCCTGTAATTTCCTGACGCGTACCATGGCCATATCCTGCCATGTCCAGCCACGTCACGACTCGTGCCATGGCCACGCCCTGCCCTGTCCAGACGCGTCCTGACACGTGCCATGGCCATGTCCTGCCATGTCCTGCGATGTCCTTACTTGTGCCATGACCACGCCCATCCATGTCCATACGTGTGCCATGGCCATGTCCTGCGACGTCCTGACTCGTGCCATGGCCACACCCTGCCACATCCTGACGCGTGCCATGGCCATGTCCTGACGCGTCCAGACACGTACCATCGCCATATCCTGCCATGTGTTGCGACGTGATGACTCGTGCCATGGCCACGCCCTGCCATGTCCTGACGCGTCCTGACACATGCAATGGCCATGTCCTTACACGTCCTGCGAGGTCCCGACTCGTGCCATGGCCAGGCCCTGCCATGTCCTATGATGTCGCGACTCGTGCCAAGGCCACGCCCTGACACGTACCATGGCCATATCCTTCCATGTTCTGCAACGTCCCAACTTGTCCCATGACCACGCCCTGCCACGTCCTGACCCGTGCCATAGCCATGTCCAGCGACGTCCTGACTCGTGCCATGGCCACGCCCTGCCACGTCCTGACGCGTGCCATGGCCATGTCCTGACATGTCCTAAGACATACCATGGCCATTTCCCTCCATGTCCTGCGACGTCTTGACTCGTTGCATGGCCACTTCCTGCCATGTCCTGACGCGTCCTGACACGTACCATGGCCATATCCTGCCATGTCCTGCGACATCTTGACTCGTGCTATGGCCTCGCCCTTCCATGTCCTGACGCGTCCTGACACGTGCCGTGGCCAAATCCTGACACGTCCTGCGAGGTCCCGACTCGTGCCATGGCCACGCCCTGCCATGTCCTGCGACGTCCACACTCGTGCCATGGCCACGCCCTGCCATGTTCTGATGCGTCCTGACACGTGCCATGGCCATGTCCTGACACGTGCCATAGCAATGTGCTGACGCATCTTGACACGTACCATGGCCACGTCCTGACGCGTCCTGACATGTACCATGGCCATATCCTGTCATGTCCTGCGACGTCCTGACTTGTGCCATGACCACGCCCTGCCACGTCTTGATGCGTGCCATGGCCATGTCCTGCGAAGTCTCGTGCCATAGCCATCCCCTGCCACGTCCTGACACGTGCCATGGCCATGTCCTGACACGTGCCTTGGCCACGCCCTGCCATGTCCTGTCGCGTCCTGACACGTGCCATAGCCATGTCCTGACACGTCCAGCGAGGTCCCGACTCGTGCCATGGCCATGCCCTACCATGTCCTGCGACGTATTGACTCGTGCCATGGCCACGCCCTGCCACGTCCTGACGCGTGCCATGGCCATGTCCTGATGCGTCCTGGCACGTACCATTGCAATATCCTGCCATGACCACGCCCTGCAACGTCCTGACGCGTGCCATGGCCATGTCCTGCGACGTCCTGACTCGTGCTATAGCCATGCCCTGCCACGTCCTGACGCGTGCCATGGCCATGTCCTGACGCGTCCTGACACATACCTTTGCAATATCCTGCCATGTCCTGCGACGTCCTGACTCGTGCCATAGTCGCGCCCTGCCATGTCCTGACGCGTCCTGACACGTGCCATGGCCATGTTCTGACACGTCCTGCAACGTCCCGACTCGTGCCATGGCCACGCACTGCCATGTCCTGTGACGTCCCGACTCGTGCTATGGCCACGTCCTGCCATGTCCTGATGTGTCCTGACACGTTCGATGGCCATGTCCTGAAACGTCCTGCGACGTCGCGTCTCAGGCAATGGCCATGTCCTAACACGTCCGCGTACGTCCCGACTAGGGCCATGGCCATGTCCTAACACGTCCTGCAACGTCCTGACACGTGCCATGGCCACGCCCTGCCATGCCCTGTGCATCCCGACTCGTGCCATGGCCACGCCCTGCCATGTCCTGATGTGTTCTGACTCGTCCATGGCCATGTCCTAACACATCCTGCGACGTCCCGACTCGTGCCATGGCCACGCCCTGCCATGTCCTGCGACATCCCGACTCGTTCCATGGCCACGCCCTGCCATGGCCTGATGCATCTTGACAAGTGCCATGGCCATGTCCTGATGCGTCCTGACATGTACCATGGCCACGCCCTGCCATGTCCTGCGACGTCTCAATTCGTGCCATGGCCACGCCCTTCCATGTCCTGACTTGTCCGGACACGTTCTATGGCCATGTCCTTATACGTCCTAACACGTGCCATGGCCTCACCCTGCCACGTCCTGACGCGTGCCATGGCCACGCCCTGCCATGTCCTGCGACGTCCCGACTCGTGCCACGGCCACGCCTTACCATGTCCTGACGCGTCCTAACACGTGCTATGGCCATGTCTTTCCATGTCCTACGACGTCCTAACTTTTGCCATGACCACGACCTGCCATGTCCTGACGCGTGCCATGGCCATGTCCTGCGACTTCTTGACTCGTGCCATGCAGCACCCTGCCACGTCCTGACGCGTGCCATGGCCATGTCCTGCCATGTCATGATGCATCCTGACACGTGCCATGGCCACGTCCTGACACGTCCTGCGAGGTCCCGACTCGTTCCATGGCCACGCCCTGCAATGTCTTTCGACGTCCCGACTCATGCCATGGCCTCGCCCTGCCACGTCTTGACGCGTCCTGACACGTACCATGGCCATATCCTGCCATGTCCTGCAACGTCCTAACTTGTGCCCTGACCACGTCCTGACGCGTGCCATGGCCATGTCCTGCAACGTCCAAACTCGTTCCATGGCCACACCCTGCAACTTCCTGACGCGTGCAATGGCCATTTCCTGACGCGTCCTGACACGTTCCATTGCCATGTCCTACGACGTCTTGACTCGTGGCATGGCCACGCCCTGTAATTTCCTGACGCGTACCATGGCCATATCCTGCCATGTCCAGCCACGTCACGACTCGTGCCATGGCCACGCCCTGCCCTGTCCAGACGCGTCCTGACACGTGCCATGGCCATGTCCTGCCATGTCCTGCGATGTCCTTACTTGTGCCATGACCACGCCCATCCATGTCCATACGTGTGCCATGGCCATGTCCTGCGACGTCCTGACTCGTGCCATGGCCACACCCTGCCACATCCTGACGCGTGCCATGGCCATGTCCTGACGCGTCCAGACACGTACCATCGCCATATCCTGCCATGTGTTGCGACGTGATGACTCGTGCCATGGCCACGCCCTGCCATGTCCTGACGCGTCCTGACACATGCAATGGCCATGTCCTTACACGTCCTGCGAGGTCCCGACTCGTGCCATGGCCAGGCCCTGCCATGTCCTATGATGTCGCGACTCGTGCCAAGGCCACGCCCTGACACGTACCATGGCCATATCCTTCCATGTTCTGCAACGTCCCAACTTGTCCCATGACCACGCCCTGCCACGTCCTGACCCGTGCCATAGCCATGTCCAGCGACGTCCTGACTCGTGCCATGGCCACGCCCTGCCACGTCCTAACGCGTGCCATGGCCATGTCCTGACATATCCTAACACATACCATGGCCATATCCCTCCATGTCCTGCGACGTCTTGACTCGTTGCATGGCCACACCCTGCCATGTCCTGACGCGTCCTGACACGTACCATGGCCATATCCCTCCATGTCCTGCGACATCTTTACTCGTGCTATGGCCTCGCCCTTCCATGTCCTGACGCGTCCTGACACGTGCCGTGGCCAAATCCTGACACGTCCTGCGAGGTCCCGACTCGTGCCATGGCCACGCCCTGCCATGTCCTGCGACGTCCACACTCGTGCCATGGCCACGCCCTGCCATGTTCTGATGCGTCCTGACACGTGCCATGGCCATGTCCTGACACGTGCCATAGCAATGTGCTGACGCATCTTGACACGTACCATGGCCACGTCCTGACGCGTCCTGACATGTACCATGGCCATATCCTGTCATGTCCTGCGACGTCCTGACTTGTGCCATGACCACGCCCTGCCACGTCTTGATGCGTGCCATGGCCATGTCCTGCGAAGTCTCGTGCCATAGCCATCCCCTGCCACGTCCTGACACGTGCCATGGCCATGTCCTGACACGTGCCTTGGCCACGCCCTGCCATGTCCTGTCGCGTCCTGACACGTGCCATAGCCATGTCCTGACACGTCCAGCGAGGTCCCGACTCGTGCCATGGCCATGCCCTACCATGTCCTGCGACGTATTGACTCGTGCCATGGCCACGCCCTGCCACGTCCTGACGCGTGCCATGGCCATGTCCTGATGCGTCCTGGCACGTACCATTGCAATATCCTGCCATGACCACGCCCTGCAACGTCCTGACGCGTGCCATGGCCATGTCCTGCGACGTCCTGACTCGTGCTATAGCCATGCCCTGCCACGTCCTGACGCGTGCCATGGCCATGTCCTGACGCGTCCTGACACATACCTTTGCAATATCCTGCCATGTCCTGCGACGTCCTGACTCGTGCCATAGTCGCGCCCTGCCATGTCCTGACGCGTCCTGACACGTGCCATGGCCATGTTCTGACACGTCCTGCAACGTCCCGACTCGTGCCATGGCCACGCACTGCCATGTCCTGTGACGTCCCGACTCGTGCTATGGCCACGTCCTGCCATGTCCTGATGTGTCCTGACACGTTCGATGGCCATGTCCTGAAACGTCCTGCGACGTCGCGTCTCAGGCAATGGCCATGTCCTAACACGTCCGCGTACGTCCCGACTAGGGCCATGGCCATGTCCTAACACGTCCTGCAACGTCCTAACACGTGCCATGGCCACGCCCTGCCATGCCCTGTGCATCCCGACTCGTGCCATGGCCACGCCCTGCCATGTCCTGATGTGTTCTGACTCGTCCATGGCCATGTCCTAACACATCCTGCGACGTCCCGACTCGTGCCATGGCCACGCCCTGCCATGTCCTGCGACATCCCGACTCGTTCCATGGCCACGCCCTGCCATGTCCTGATGCATCTTGACAAGTGCCATGGCCATGTCCTGATGCGTCCTGACATGTACCATGGCCACGCCCTGCCATGTCCTGCGACGTCTCAATTCGTGCCATGGCCACGCCCTTCCATGTCCTGACTTGTCCGGACACGTTCTATGGCCATGTCCTTATACGTCCTAACACGTGCCATGGCCTCACCCTGCCACGTCCTGACGCGTGCCATGGCCATGTCCTGACGCATCCAGACACGTACAATGGCCATATCCTGCCATGTCCTCCGACGTCTTAACTTGTTCCATGGCCACGCCCTGCCATGTCCTGATGCGTCCTGACACGTGCCATGGCCATGTCCTGACACGTCCTGCGAGGTCCCGACTCGTGCCATGGCCACGCCCTGCCATGTCCTGCGACGTCCCGACTCGTGCCATGGCCACGCCCTTCCACGTCCTGACGCGTCCTGACACGTAACACGGCCATATCCTGCCATGTCATGCAACCTCCTAACTTGTGCCATGACCACGCCCAGCCACGTCCTGTGACATCCTGACTCGTGCCATGGCCACACCCTGCCACGTCCTGATGCGTGCCATGGCCATGTCCTAACGCGTCCTGACACGAAACATGGCCATATCCTGCCATGTCCTGCGACGTCCGGACTCATGGCATAGCCACGCCCGGCCATGTCCTGACGCGTCCTGACACGTACCATGGCCATATCCTGGCATGTCCTGTGACATCTTGACTCGTGCTATGGCCTGGCCCTGCCATGTCCTGACGCGTCCTGACACGTGCCATGGCCATGTTCTGACATGTCCTGCAACGTCCCGACTCGTGCCATGGCCACGCCCTCCCATGTCCTGTGACGTCCCGACTCGTGCCATGGCCACGCCCTGCCATGTCCTGATGTGTCCTGACACGTTCCATGGCCATGTCTTGAAACGTTGTGCGACGTCCCGACTCGGGCCATGGCCACGCCCTGCCATGTCCTGCGACGTCCCAACTCGTGCCATGGCCACGCCCTGCCATGTCCTGATGCGTCTTGACAAGTGCCATGGCCATGTCCTTATGCGTCCTGACACGTGCCATGGCCACGCCCTGCCATGTCCTGCGACGTCCCGACTCCTGCCATGGCCACGCCATTCCATGTGCTGACGCGTCCGAACACGTGTTATGTCCATGTCCTTATGTGTCCTAACACGTGCCATGGCCATGTCCTGACGCATCCTGCGACGTTCCGACTCGTGCCATGGCCAAGCCCTACCATGTCCTGCCGCGTCCTGACACGTGCCATGTCCATGTCCTGCGACGTCATATCTTGTGCCATGACCACACCCTGCCACGTCATGACGTGTGCAATGGCCACACCCTGCCACGTCATGATGCGTGCCATGGCCTCACCCAGCCATGTCCTGCGACGTCCCAACTCGTGCCATGGCCACGCCCATCCACGTCCTGACGCATCCTGACAGGTACCATGGCCATATCCTGCCATGTCATGCAACCTCCTAACTAGTGCCATGACCACGCCCAGCCACGTCCTGGGACATCTTGACTTGTTCCATGGCCACACCGTGCCACGTCGTGACGCCTGCCATGGCCATGTCCTTACGCATCCTGACACGTACCATGGCCATATCCTGCCTTGTCCTGCGACGTCTTGACTCGTGGATGGCCACGCCCTGCCATGTCCTGACGCGTCCTGACACGTACCATGGCCATATCCTGCCATGTCTTTCGACGTCCTGACTCGTGCCATGGTCACGCCCTACCATGTCCTGACGCGTCATGACACGTCCCATGGCAATGTCCTAACATGTCGTGCAACGTCCCAACTCATGCCATGGTCACACCCTACCATGTGTTGTGACGTCCTGACTCGTGCCATGGCCACGCCCTGCCATTTCCTGATGCGTCCTGACACGTGCCATGGCCATGTCCTGAAACATCCTGCGACGTCCTGACTCGTGCCATGGCCACGCCCTGCCATGTCCTGCGACGTCCCGACTCGTGCCACGGCCACGCCTTACCATGTCCTGACGCGTCCTAACACGTGCCATGGCCATGTCCTTCCATGTCCTGCGACGTCCTAACTTTTGCCATGACCACGACCTGCCATGTCCTGACGCGTGCCATGGCCATGTCCTGCGACTTCTTGACTCGTGCCATGCCACACCCTGCCACGTCCTGACGCGTGCCATGGCCACGCCCTGCAATGTCTTGCGACGTCCCGACTCATGCCATGGCCTCGCCCTGCCAAGTCCTGACGCGTCCTGACACGTACCATGGCCATATCCTGCCATGTCCTGCAACGTCCTAACTTGTGCCCTGACCACGTCCTGACGCGTGCCATGGCCATGTCCTGCGACGTCCAAACTCGTGCCATGGCCACACCCTGCAACTTCCTAACGCGTGCAATGGCCATTTCCTGACGCGTCCTGACACGTTCCATTGCCATGTCCTACGACGTCTTGACTCGTGGCATGGCCACGCCCTGTAATGTCCTGACGCGTACCATGGCCATATCCTGCCATGTCCAGCCACGTCACGACTCGTGCCATGGCCACGCCCTGCCCTGTCCAGACGCGTCCTGACACGTGCCATGGCCATGTCCTGCCATGTCATGCGATGTCCTTACTTTTGCCATGACCACGCCAATCCATGTCCATACGCGTGCCATGGCCATGTCCTGCGACGTCCTGACTCGTGCCATGGCCACACCCTGCCGCATCCTGACGCATGCCATGGCCATGTCCTGACGCGTCCAGACACGTACCATCGCCATATCCTGCCATGTGTTGCGACGTGATGACTCGTGCCATGGCCACGCCCTGCCATGTCCTGACGCGTCCTGACACATGCAATGGCCATGTCCTTACTCGTCCTGCGAGGTCCCGACTCGTGCCATGGCCACGCACTGCCATGTCCTACGATGTCGCGACTCGTGCCATGGCCCCGCCCTGACACGTACCATGGCCATATCCTTCCATGTCCTGCAACGTCCCAACTTGTCCCATGACCACGCCCTGCCACATCCTGACGCGTGCCATAGCCATGTCCAGCGACGTCCTGACTCGTGCCATGGCCACGCCCTGCCACGTCCTAACGCGTGCCATGGCCATGTCCTGACACGTCCTAACACGTACCTTGGCCATATCCCTCCATGTCCTGCGACGTCTTGACTCGTTGCATGGCCACGCCCTGCCATGTCCTGACGCGTCCTGACACGTACCATGGCCATATCCTTCCATGTCCTGCGACATCTTTACTCGTGCTATGGCCTCGCCCTTCCATGTCCTAACGCGTCCTGACACGTGCCGTGGCCAAGTCCTGACACGTCCTGCGAGGTCCCGACTCGTGCCATGGCCACGCCCTGCCATGTCCTGCGACGTCCCTACTCGTGCCATGGCCACGCTCTGCCATGTTCTGATGCGTCCTGACACGTGCCATGGCCATGTCCTGACACGTGCCATAGCCATGTGCTGACGCATCTTGACACGTACCATGGCCACGTCCTGGCGCGTCCTGACATGTACCATGGCCATATCCTGTCATGTCCTGCGACGTCCTGACTTGTGCCATGATCACGCCCTGCCACGTCTTGATGCGTGCCATGGCCATGTCCTACAAAGTCTCGTGCCATAGCCATCCCCTGCCACGTCCTGACACGTGCCATGGCCATGTCATGACACGTGCCATGGCCACGCCCTGCCATGTCCTGACGCGTCCTGACACGTGCCATAGCCATGTCCTGACACGTCCAGCAAGGTCCCGACTCGTGCCGTGGCCATGCCCTACCATGTCCTGCGACGTATTGACTCGTCCCATGGCCACGCCCTGCCACGTCCTGACGCGTGCCATGGCCATGTCCTGATGCGTCCTGGCACGTACCATTACAATATCCTGCCATGACCACGCCCTGCAACGTCCTAACGCGTGCCATGGCCATGTCCTGCGACGTCCTGACTCGTGCTATAGCCATGCCCTGCCACGTCCTGACGCGTGCCATGGCCATGTCCTGACGCGTCCTGACACATACCTTTGCAATATCCTGCCATGTCCTGTGACGTCCTGACTCGTGCCATAGTCGCGCCCTGCCATGTCCTGACGCGTCCTGACACGTGCCATGGCCATGTTCTGACACGTCCTGCAACGTGCCGACTCGTGCCATGGCCACGCACTGCCTTGTCCTGTGACGTCCCGACTCGTGCTATGGCCACGTCCTGCCATCTCCTGATGTGTCCTGACACGTTCGATGGCCATGTCCTGAAACGTCCTACGACGTCGCGTCTCAGGCAATGGCCATGTCCTAACACGTCCGCGTACGTCCCGACTAGGGCCATGGCCATGTCCTAACACGTCCTGCAACGTCCTGACACGTGCCATGGCCACGCCCTGCCATGCCCTGTGCATCCCGACTCGTGCCATGGCCACGCCCTGCCATGTCCTGATGTGTTCTGACTCGTCCATGGCCATGTCCTAACACGTCCTGCGACGTCCCGACTCGTGCCATGGCCACGCCCTGCCATGTCCTGCGACATCCCGACTCGTTCCATGGCCACGCCCTGCCATGGCCTGACGCGTCTTGACAAGTGCCATGGCCATGTCCTGATGCGTCCTGACATGTACCATGGCCACGCCCTGCCATGTCCTGCGACGTCTCAATTCGTGCCATGGCCACGCCCTTCCATGTCCTGACTTGTCCAGACACGTGCTATGGCCATGTCCTTATGCGTCCTAACACGTGCCATGGCCTCACCCTGCCACGTCCTGACGCGTGCCATGGCCATGTCCTAACGCATCCAGACACGTACAATGGCCATATCCTGCCATGTCCTCCGACGTCTTAACTTGTTCCATGGCCACGCCCTGCCATGTCCTGATGCGTCCTGACACGTGCCATGGCCATGTCCTGACACGTCCTGCGAGGTCCCGACTCGTGCCATGGCCACGCCCTGCCATGTCCTGCGACGTCCCGACTCGTGCCATGGCCACGCCCTTCCACGTCCTGACACGTAACACGGCCATATCCTGCCATGTCATGCAACCTCCTAACTTGTGCCATGACGACGCCCAGCCACGTCCTGTGACATCCTCACTCGTGCCATAGCCACACCCTGCCACGTCCTGATGCGTGCCATGGCCATGTCCTAACGCGTCCTGACACGAAACATGGCCATATCCTGCAATGTCCTGCGACGTGCGGACTCATGGCATAGCCACGCCCGGCCATGTCCTGACGCATCCTGACACGTACCATGGCCATATCCTGCCATGTCCTGTGACATCTTGACTCGTGCTATGGCCAAGCCCTGCCATGTCCTGACGTGTCCTGACACGTGCCATGCCCATGTCCTAACACGTCGTGCGAGGTCCCGACTCGTGCCATGGCAACGCCCTGCCAAGTCCTGCGACTTCCCGACTCGTGCCATGGCCACGCCCTGCCATGTCTTGACGCGTCCTAACACGTGCCATGGCAATGTCCTGACACGTCCTGCGACATCCTGACTCGTGCCATGGCCACGCCGTGCCATGTCCTTCGACGTCCCGACTCGTGCCATGGCCACGCCCTGCCACGTCCTTCGACGTCCCGACGCCGTGCCATGTCCAACGACGTCCTGACTCGTGCCATGGCCACACCCTGCCACGTCCTGACGCGTGCCATGGCCATGTCCTGACACGTCCTAACACGTACCATGGCCATGTCCTACGACGTCTTGAGCCATGTCTTGAAACGTCGTGCGACGTCCCGACTCGGGCCATGGCCACGCCCTGCCATGTCCTGCGACGTCCCAACTCGTGCCATGGCCACGCCCTGCCATGTCCTGATGCGTCTTGACAAGTGCCATGGCCATGTCCATATGCGTCCTGACACGTGCCATGGCCACGCCCTGCCATGTCCTTCGACGTCCCGACTCCTGCCATGGCCACGCCATTCCATGTGCTGACGCGTCCGAACACGTGTTATGTCCATGTCCTTATGTGTCCTAACACGTGCCATGGCCATGTCCTGACGCATCCTGCGACGTTCCGACTCGTGCCATGGCCAAGCCCTACCATGTCCTGCCGCGTCCTGACACGTGCCATGTCCATGTCCTGCGACGTCAAATCTTGTGCCATTACCACACCCTGCCACATCATGACGTGTGCCATGGCCACACCCTGCCACGTCATGACGCGTGCCATAGCCTCACCCTGCCATGTCCTGCGACGTCCCAACTCGTGCCATGGCCACGCCCTTCCACGTCCTGACGCGTCCTGACAGGTACCATGGCCATATCCTGCCATGTCATGCAACCTCCTAACTTGTGCCATGACCACGCCCAGCCACGTCCTGGGACATCCTGACTTGTGCCATGGCCACACCCTGCCACGTCCTGACGCCTGCCATGGCCATGTCCTGACGCATCCTGACACGTACCATGGCCATATCCTGCCTTGTCCTGCGACGTCTTGACTCGTGGCATGGCCACGCCCTACAATGTCCTGACGCGTCCTGACACGTACCATGGCCATATCCTGCCATGTCTTTCGACGTCCTGACTCGTGCCATGGTCACGCCCTACCATGTCCTGACGCATCATGACACGTGCAATGGCAATGTCCTAACACGTCGTGCAACGTCCCAAATCATTCCATGGCCACGCCCTACCATGTCTTGTGACGTCCTGACTCGTTCCATGGCCACGCCCTGCCATTTCCTGATGCTTCCTGGCACGTGCCATGGCCATGTCCTGAAACGTCCTGCGACGTCCTGACTCGTGCCATGGCCACGCCCTGCCATGTCCTGCAACGTCCCGACTCGTGCCACGGCCACGCCCTACCATGTCCTGACGCGTCCTGACACGTGCCATTGCCATGTCCTTCCATGTCCTGCGACGTCCTAACTTTTGCCATGACCACGACCTGCCATGTCCTCACGCGTGCCATGGCCATGTCCTGCGACTTCCTGACTCGTGCCATGCCACACCCTGCCACGTCCTGACGCGTGCCATGGCCATGTCCTGCCATGTCATCACGCATCCTGACACGTGCCATGGCCACGTCCTGACACGTCCTGCGAGGTCCCGACTCGTGCCATGGCCACGCCCTGCAATGTCTTGCGACGTCCCGACTCGTGCCATGGCCTCGCCCTTCCACGTCCTGACGCGTCCTGACACGTACCATGGCCATATCCTGCCATGTACTGCAACGTCCTAACTTGTGCCCTGACCACGTCCTGACGCGTGCCATGGCCATGTCCTGCGACGTCCAAACTCGTGCCATGGCCACACCCTGCCACTTCCTGACGCGTGCAATGGCCATGTCCTGACGAGTCCTGACACGTTCCATTGCCATATCCTGCCATGTCCTACGACGTCTTGACTCGTGGCATGGCCACGCCCTGCCATGTCTTGACGCGTCCTGACGCGTACCATGGCCATATCCTGCCATGTCCAGCCACGTCACGACTCGTGCCATGGCCACGCCCTGCCCTGTCCAGACGCGTCCTGACACGTGCCATGGCCATTCCTGCCATGTCCTGCGACATCCTTACTTGTGCCATGACCACGCCCATCCATGTCCATACGCGTGCCATGGCCATGTCCTGCGACGTCCTGACTCGTGCCATGGCCACACCCTGCCACGTCCTGACGCGTGCCATGGCCATGTCCTGACGCGTCCAGACACGTACCATCGCCATATCCTGCCATGTGTTGCGACGTGATGACTCGTGCCATGGCCACGCCCTGCCATGTCTTAACGCGTCCTGACACGTGCCATGGCCATGTCCTTACACGTCCTGCGAGGTCCCGACTCGTGCCATGGCCACGCCCTTCCATGTCCTACGATGTCGCGACTCGTGCCATGATCATGCCCTGACACGTACCATGGCAATATCCTTCCATGTCCTGCAACGTCCCAACTTGTCCCATGACCACGCCCTGCCACATCGTGACGCGTGCCATAGCCATGTCCAGCGACGTCCTGACTCGTGCCATGGCCATGCCCTGCCACGTCCTGACGCGTGCCATGGCCATGTCCTGACACGTCCTAACACGTACCATGGCCATATCCTTCCATGTCCTGCGACGTCTTGACTCGTGGCATGGCCACGCCCTGCCATGTCCTGACGCGTCCTGACACGTACCATGGCCATATCCTTCCATGTCCTGCAACATCTTTACTCGTGCTATGGCATCGCCCTTCCATGTCCTGACGCGTCCTGACACGTGCCGTGGCCAAGTCCTGACACGTCCTGCGAGGTCCCGACTCGTGACATGGCCACGCCCTGCCATGTCCTGCGATGTCCCGACTCATGCCATGGCCACACCCTGCCATGTTCTGATGCATCCTGACACGTGCCATGGCCATGCCCTGACACGTGCCATAGCCATGTGCTGACGCATCTTGACACGTACCATGGCCACGTCCTGACGCGTCCTGATTTGTACCATGGCCATATCCTGTCATGTCCTGCGACGTCCTGACTTGTGCCATGACCACGCCCTGCCATGTCTTGACGCGTGCCATGGCCATGTCCTGCGAAGTCCTCACTCGTGCCATAGCCATCCCCTGCCACGTCCTGACACGTGCCATGGCCATGTCCTGACACGTGCCATGGCCACGCCCTGCCAGGTCCTGACGCGTCCTGACACGTGCCATGGCCATGTCCTGCCATGTCCTGCGACGTCCTTACTTGTGCCATGACCACGCCCATCCATGTCCATACGCGTGCCATGGCCATGTCCTGCGACGTCCTGACTCGTGCCATGGCCACACCCAGCCACGTCCTGACGCGTGCCATGGCCATGTCCTGACGCGTCCAGACACGTACCATCGCCATATCCTGCCATGTGTTGCGACGTGATGACTCGTGCTATGACCACGCCCTGCCACGTCCTGACACGTGCCATGGCCATGTCTTGCGACGTCCTAACTTGTGCCATGACCACGCCCTGCCACGTCCTGATGCGTGCCATGGCCATGTCGTGCGACGTCCTGCCACGTCCCGACTCGTGCCATGGCCACGCCCTGCCCTGTCTTGACGCGTCCTAACACGTGCCATGGCCATGTCCTACCATGTTCTGCGATGTCATTACTTGTGCCATGACCACGCCTTGCCACGTCCTGACGCCTGCCATGGCCATGTCCTTATGCGTCCAGACACGTACCATCACCATATCCTTCAATATCTTGCGACGTGTTGACTCGTGCCATGGCCACGCCCTGCCATGTCCGGACGCGTCCTGACACGTGCCATGGCCATGTCCTGACACGTCCTGCGAGTTCCCGACTCGTGCCATGGCCACGCCCTGCCATGTCCTGCAATGTCCAGACTCGTGCCATGGCCACGCCTTGCCATGGCCATGTCTTGACACGTACCATGGCCACGTGCTGACGCGTCCTGACATGTACCATGGCCATATCCTGTCATGTCTTGCGACGTCTTGACTCGTGGCATGGCCACGCCCTGCCATGTCCTGACGCGTCCTGACACGTACCATGGCCATATCCTTCCATGTCCTGCGACATCTTTACTCGTGCTATGGCCTCGCCCTTCTATGTCCTGACGCGTCCTGACACGTGCCGGGGCCAAGTCCTGACACGTCCTGCGAGGTCCCGACTCGTGCCATGGCCACGCCCTGCCATGTCCTGCGATGTCCCGACTCGTGCCATGGCCACGCCTTGCCATGTTCTGATACGTCCTGACACGTGCCATGGCCATGCCCTGACACGTGCCATAGCCATGTGCTGACGCATCTTGACACGTACCATGGCCACGTCCTGACGCGTCCTGACATGTACCATGGCCATATCCTGTCATGTCCTGCGACGTCCTGACTTGTGCCATGACCACGCCCTGCCACGTCTTGATGCGTGCCATGGCCATGTCCTGCGAAGTCCTGACTCGTGCCATAGCCATCCCCTGCCACGTCCTGACACGTGCCATGGCCATGTCCTGACACGTGCCATGGCCACACCCTGCCATGTCCTGACGCGTCCTGACACGTGCCATAGCCATGTCCTGACACGTCCTGCGAGGTCCCGACTCGTGCCATGGCCACGCCCTACCATGTCCTGCGACGATTGACTCGTGCCATGGCCACGCCCTGCCACGTCCTGACGCGCCCTGACACGTACCATGCCCATATCCTGCCATGTCCTGCAACGTGCTAACTTGTGCCATGACCACGCCCTTCCACGTCCTGACGCGTGCCATGGCCATGTCCAGCGACGTCCTGACTCGTTCCATGGCTACGCCCTGCCACGTCCTGACGCGTGCCATGGCCATGTCCTGACACGTCCTAACACGTACCATGGCCATATCCCTCCATGTCCTGCGACGTCTTGACTCGTGGCATGGCCACGCCCTGCCATGTCCTGACACGTCCTGACACGTACCATGGCCATAGCCTGCCATGTCCTGCGACATCTTGACTCGTGCTATGGCCTCGCGCTTCCATGTCTTGCCGCGTCCTGACACGTGCTATAGCCATGCCTTGCGACGTCCTAACTTGTGCCATGACCACGCCCTGCCACGTCCTGATGCGTGCCATGGCCATGTCCTGCGACGTCCCGACTCCGGCCATGGCCACGCCCTGCCATGTCCTGCGACGTCCCAACTCATGCCATGGCCACGCCCTGCCATGTCCTGATGCGTCTTGACAAGTGCCATGGCCATGTCCTTATGCGTCCTGACACGTGCCATGGCCACGCCCTGCCATGTCCCGACTCCTGCCATGGCCACGCCATTCCATGTGCTGACGCGTCCGAACACGTGTTATGTCCATGTCCTTATGTGTCCTAACACGTGCCATGGCCATGTCCTGACGCATCCTGCTACGTTCCGACTCGTGCCATGGCCAAGCCCAACCATGTCCTGCCGCGTCATGACACGTGCCATGTCCATGTCCTGGGACGTCATATCTTGTGCCATGACCACACCCTGCCACGTCATGACGCGTGCCATGGCCTCACCCTGCCATGTCCTGCGACGTCCCAACTCGTGCCATGGCCACGCCCTTCCACGTCCTAACGCGTCCAGACAGGTACCATGGCCATATCCTGCCATGTCATGCAACCTCCTAACTTGTGCCATGACCACGCCCAGCCACGTCCTGGGACATCCTGACTTGTGCCATGGCCACACCCTGCCACGTCCTGACGCCTGCCATGGCCATGTCCTGACGCATCCTGACACGTACCATGGCCATATCCTGCCTTGTCCTGCGACGTCTTGACTCGTGGCATGGCCACGCCCTGCCATGTCCTGACGCGTTCTGACATGTACCATGGCCACGCCCTGCCATGTCCTGTGACGTCCCGACTCGTCCCATGGCCACGCCCTGCCATGTCCTGATGTGTCCTGACACGTTCAATGGCCATGTCCTGAAATGTCCTGCGACTTTCCGACTCGGGCCATGGCCACGCCCTGGCATGTCCTGCGACGTCCCAACTCGTGCCATGGCCACGCCCTGCCATGTCCTGACACGTCTTGACAAGTGTCATGGCCATGTCCTTATGCGTCCTGACACGTGCCATGGTGACGCCCTGCCAAGTCCTGCGACGTCCCGTCTCGTGCCATGGCCACGCCCTTCCATGTCCTGAAGCGTCCGGACACGTGCTATATCTATGTCCTTATGCGTCCTAACACGAGCCATGGCCATGTCCTGACGCATCCTGCGACGTTCCGACTCGTGCCATGGCCAAGCCCTTCCATGTCCTGCCGCGTCCTGACACGTGCCATGTCCATGTCCTGCCACGTCATAACTTGTGCCATGACCACACCCTGCCACGTCATGACGCGTGCCATGGCCACACCCTGCCACGTCATGACGCGTGCCATGGCCTCACCCTGCCACGTTCTGTCGCATGCCATGGCCATGTCCTAACGCGTCCAGACACGTACCATGGCCATATCCTGCGACGTCTTAACTCGTGCCATGGCCACGCCCTGCCATGTCCTGACGCGTCCTGACACGTGCCATGGCCATGTCTTGCCACGTCCTGTGAGGTCCTGACTCGTGCCATGGCCACGCCTTGCCATGTTCAGATGCGTCCTGACAAGTGCCATGGCCATGTCCTGACGCATCTTGACACGTACCATGGCCACGTGCTGACGCGTCCTGACATGTATAATGGCCATATCCTGTCATGTCCTGCAAAGTCCTGACTTGTGCCATGACCATGCCCTGCCACGTCTTGATGCGTGCCATGGCCATGTCCTGCGACGTCCTGACTCGTGCCATAGCCATCCCCTGCCACGTCCTGACGCGTGCCATGGCCATGTCCTGACGCGTCCTGACACGTACCATTGCAATATCTTGCCATGTCCTGCGACGTCCTGACTCGTGCTATGGTCACGCCCTGCCATATCTTGACGCGTCCTGACACGTGCCATGGCCATGTTCTGACACGTCCTGCAATGTCCCGACTCGTGCCATGGCCACGCCCTGCCATGTCCTGTGACGTCCCGACTCGTGCCATGGCCACGCCCTGCCATGTCCTTATGTGTCCTGACACGTTTCATGGCCATGTCCTGAAACGTCCTGCGACGTCCCGACTCGGGCCATGGCCACGCTCTGCCATGTACTGTGACGTCCCAACTCGTGCCATGGCCACGCCCTGCCATGTCCTGACGCATCTTGACAAGTGCCATGGCCATGTTCTTATGCGTCCTGAAACGTGCCATGGCCACGCCCTGCCATGTCCTGCGACGTCCCGACTCGTGCCATGGCCATGCCCTTCCTTGTCCTGACGCGTCCGGACACGTGCTATGTCCATTTTCTTATGTGTCCTAACACGAGCCATGGCCATGTCCTGACGCATCCTGTGACGTTCCGACTCGTGCCATGGCCAAGCCCTGCCATGTCCTGCCGCGTCTTGACACGCGCCATGTCCATGTCCTGCAATGTCATATCTTGTGCCATGACCACACCCTGCCACGTCGTGATGCGTGCCATGGCCTCACTCTGCCACGTCCTGGCGCGTGCCATGGCCATGTCCTATCGCGTCCAGACACGTACCATGGCCATATCCTGCCATGTCCTGCGACGTCTTAACTCGTGCCATGGCCACGCCCTGCCATGTCCTGACGCGTCCTGACACGTGCCATGGCCATGTCTTGACACGTCCTGTGAGGTCCTGACTCGTGCCATGGCCACGCCTTGCCATGTCCTGCGACGTCCCAACTCGTGCCATGGCCACGCCCTTCCACGTCCTGACGCGTCCTGACACGTGCCATGGCCATGTCCTGACACGTCCTGCAACGTCCAAACTTGTGCCCTGACCACGTCCTGACACGTGCCATGTCCATGTCCTGCGACGTCATAACTTGTGCCATGACCACACCCTGCCACGTCATGATGCATGCCATGGCGACACCCTGCCACGTCGTGGTGCCTGCCATGGCCTCACCCTGCCACGTCCTGACGCGTGCCATGGCTATGTCCTAACGTGTCCAGACACGTACCATGGCCATATCCTGCCATGTCCTGCAACGTCTTAACTCGTGCCATGGCCACGCCCTGCCATGTCCTGATGCGTCCTGACACGTGCCATGGCCATGTCTTGACACGTCCTGTGAGGTCCTGACTCGTGCCATGGCCACGCCTTGCCATGTCCTGCGACGTCCCAACTGGTGCCATGGCCACGCCCTTCCACGTCCTGACGCGTCCTGACACGTACCATGGCCATATCCTGCCATGTCACGCAACCTCCTAACTTGTGCCATGACCACACCCAGCCACGTCCTGGGACATCCTGACTCGTGCCATGGCCACACCCTGCCACGTCCTGACGCGTGCCATGGCCATGTCCTGACACGTCCTGACACAACCATGACCATATCCTGCCATGTCCTGCGACGTCTTGACTCGTGACATGGCCATGCCCCGCCATGTCCTGACGCGTCCTGACCAAACCATGGCCATTTCCTGCCATGTCTTGCGACGTCCTGACTCATGCCATGGTCACGCCCTACCATGTCCTGACGCGTCATGACACGTGCAATGACCATGTCCTGACACGTCGTGCAACGTCCCAACTCATGCCATGGCCACACCCTACCATGTCTTGTGACGTCCTGACTCGTGCCATGGCCACGCCCTGCCATGTCCTGATGCGTCCTGACATGTGCCATGTCCATGTCCTGAAACGTCCTGCGATGTCCCGACTCGTGCCATGTCCACGCCCTGCCATGTCCTGCGATGTCCCGACTCGTGCCATGGCCATGCCCTTCCATGTCCTGACGCGTCCAGACATGTGCTATGGCCATGTCCTGACGCGTCTTGACATGTGGCATGGCCATATCCTGATGTGTCCTGACACGTGCCATGGCCATGTCCTGACGCATCCTGCAACGTCCCGACTCATGCCATGGCCACGCCCTGCCATGTCCTGCGATGTCCCGACTCGTGCCATGGCCATGCCCTGCCATGTCCTGACGCGTCCTGACACGTGCCATGGCCATGTCCTGCCATGTCCTGTGACGTCCTAACTTGTGCCATGACCACGCCCTGCCACGTCCTGACGCGTGCCATGGCCATGTCATGCGACGTCCTGACTCGTGCCATGCAACACCCTGCCACGTCCTGACGCCTGCCATGGCCATGTCCTGACGCGTCCAGACACGTGCCATGGCCATATCCTGCAATGTCTTGCGACGTCTTGACTCGTGCCATGGCCACGCCCTGCCATGTCATGACGCATCCTGACACGTGCCATGGCCATTTCCTGACACGTCCTGCGAGGTCCTGACTCGTGCCATGGCCACGCCCTGCCATATCTTGCGACGTCCCGACTCGTGCCATGGCCTCGCCCTGCCACGTCCTGACGCGTCCTGACACGTACCATGGCCATATCCTGCCATGTCCTGCAACGTCCTAACTTGTGCCCTGACCACGTCTTGACGCGTGCCATGGCCATGTCCTGCGACGTCCTAACTCGTGCCATGGCCACACCCAGCCACATCCTGACGCGTGCCATGGCCATTTCATGATGCGTCCTGACACGTTCCATTGCCATATCCTTCCATGTCCTGTGACGTCTTGACTCGTGGCATGGCCACGCCCTGCCATGTCCTGATGCGTACCTTTGCCATATCCTGCCATGTCCAGCCACGTCCCGACTCGTGCCATGGCCACGCCCTGCCCTGTCCTGATGCGTCCTGACACGTGCCATGGCCATGTCCTGCCATGTCCTGCGACGTCCTTACTTGTGCCATGACCACGCCCTGCCACGTCCTGACTTGTGCCATGGCCACGCCCTGCAATGTCCTACGACTTCCCGACTCGTGCCTTGGCCAAGCCCTGCCATGTCCTACTACATCCTGAAACGTGCCATGTCCATGTCCTGCGACGTCATAACTTGTGCCATGACCACACCCTGCCACGTTATGATGCATGCCATGGCCAGAACCTGCCACGTCGTGATGCGTGCCATGGCCTCACCCTGCCACGTCTTGACGCGTGCCATGGCCATGTCCTAACGCGTCTAGACACGTACCATGGCCATATCCTGCCATTACCTGCGACGTCTTAACTCGTGCCATGGCCACGCCCTGCCATGTCCTGACGCGTCCTGACACGTGCCATGGCCATGTCCTGACACATCCTGTGAGGTCCCGACTCGTGCCATGACCACGCCCTGCCATGTCCTGCGGCGTCCCAACTCGTGCCATGGCCACGCCCTTCCACGTCCTGACGCGTCCTGACACGTACCATGGCCATATCCTGCCATGTCATGCAACCTCCTAACTTGTGCCATGACCACACCCAGCCACGTTCTGGGACATCCTGACTCGTGCCATGGCCACACCCTGCCACGTCCTGACGCGTGCCATGGCCATGTCCTGACACGTACCAAGGCCATATCCTGCCATGTCCTGCGACGTCTTGACTCGTGGCATGGCCACGCCCTGCCATGTCCTGACACGTCCTGATCAAACCATGGCCATATCCTACCATGTCTTGCGACGTCCTGACTCATGCCATGGTCACGCCCTACCATGTCCTGACGCGTCATGACACGTGCAATGGCCATATCCTGCCATGTCTTGTGACGTCCTGACTCATGCCATGGTCACGCCCTACCATGTCCTGACGCATCATGACACGTGCAATGGCCATGTCCTGACACGTCGTGCAACGTCCCAACTCATGCCATGGCCACACCCTACCATGTCTTGTGACGTCCTGACTCTTGCCATGGCCACGCCCTGCCATGTCCAAATGCGTCCTGACATGTGCCATGTCCATGTCCTGAAACGTCCGGCAACGTCCCGACTCGTGCCATGGCCACGCCCTACCATGTCCTGGGATGTCCCGACTCGTGCCATAGCCACGCCCATCCATGTCCTGACGCGTCCGGACATGTGCTATGGCCATGTCCGGACGCGTCTTGACACGTGCCATGGCCATATCCTGATGCGTCCTGACACGTGCCATGGCCATGTCCTGACGCATCCTGCGACGTCCCAACTCGTGCCATGGCCACGCCCTGCCATGTCCTGACGCGACCTGACACGTGCCATGGCCATGTCCTGGCACGTCTTGTGAGGTCCCGAATCGTGCCATGGCCACGCCCTGCCATGTCCTGCGACGTCCCAACTCGTGCCATGGCCACGCCCTTCCGCGTCCTGACGCGTCCTGACACGTACTAGGGCCACATCCTGCCATGTCATGCAACCTCCTAACTTGTGCCATGACCACATCCAGCCACGTCCTGGGACATCCAGACTCGTGCCATGGCCACACCCTGCTACGTCCTGACGCGTGCCATGGCCATGTCCTGACGCGTCCTGACACGTACCGTTGTCATATTGTGCCATGTCCTGCGACGTCATGACTCGTGACATGGCCACGCCCTGCCATGTTTTGACGCGTCCTGACACGTACCATGGCCATATCCTGCCATGTCTTGCGACGTCCTGACTCGTGCCATGGTCACGCCCTACCATGTCCTGACGCGTCATGACACGTGCAATGGCCATGTCCTGACATGTCGTGCAACGTCCCAACTCATGCCATGGCCACACCCTACCATGTCTTGTGACGTCCTGACTCGTGCCATGGCCACGCCCTGCCATGTCCTGCGACGTCCCGACTCGTGCCATGGCCACGCCCTTCCATGTCCTGACGCGTCCGGACACGTGCAATGGCCATGTCCTTATGCGTCTTGACACGTGCCATGGCCATATCCTGATGCGTCCTGACACGTGCCATGGCCATGTCCTGACGCATCCTGCAACGTCTCGACTCGTGCCATGGCCACGCTTTGCCATGTCCTGCGACATCCCGACTCGTGCCATGGCCACGCCCTGCCATGTCCTGACACGTCCTGACACGTGCACTGGCCATGTCCTGCCATGTCCTGCGACGTCCTAAATTGTGCCATGACCACGCCCTACCACGTCCTGACCCGTGCCATGGCCATGTCCTGCGACGTCTTGACTCGTGCCATGCCACATCCTGCCACGTCCTGACGCGTGCCATGGCCATATCCTGACGCGTCCAGACACGTGCCATGGCCATATCCTGCAATGTCATTCGACGTCATGACTTGGCCATGGCCACGCCTGCCATGTCATGATGCATCCTGACACGTGCCATGGCCATGTCCTGACACGTCCTGCGAGGTCCCGACTCGTGCAAAGGCCATGCCCTGCCATACTTGCGACGTCTCGACTTGTGCCATGGCCTCGCCCTGCCACGTCCTGACGCGTCCTGACACGTACCATGGCCATATCCTGCCATGTCCTACAACGTCCTAACTTATGCCCTGACCACGTCCTGACGCGTGCCATGGCCATGTCCTGCGACGTTCTAACTCGTGCCATGGCCACACCCTGCACGTCTGACGCGTGCCATGGCCATTTCCTGACGCGTCCTGACACGTTCCATTGCCATATCCTGCCATGTCCTGCGACATCTTGACTCGTGGCATGGCCACGCCCTGCCATGTCCTGATGCGTACCATGGCCATATCTTGCCATGTCCAGCCACGTCCCAACTTGTGCCATGGCCACGCCCTGCCCTGTCGTGACGCGTCCTGACACGTGCCATGTCCATGTCCGGCCATGTGCTGCGACGTCCTTACTTGTGGCATGACCACGCCCGGCCACATCCTGACTTGTGCCATGGCCATGTCCTGCCATGTCCTGCGACGTCCCGACTCGTGCCTTGGCCAGGCCCTGCCATGTCGTGACGCGTCCTGACACGTGCCATGGCCATGTCCTGACACGTCCTGCGACGTACCGACTCGTGCCATTGCCACGCCGTGCGACGTCCTGCCTCGTGCCATGGCCACGCCCTGCCATGTTCTGTTGCGTCCTGACATGTGCCATGGCCATGTCCCGACACGTGCCATGGCCATGTCCTGACGCATCTTGACACGTACCATGGCATCGTCCTCACGCGTCCTGACACGTACCATGGCCATATCCTGCCATGTCCTGCGACGTCCTGACTCGTGCCATGACCACACCCTGCCCTGTCCTGACGTGTCCTGACACGTTCCATGGCCATGTCCGGCCATGTCCTGCGACGTCCTTACTTGTGCTATGACCACGCCTTGCCACGTCCTGACTTGTGCCATGGCCATGTCCTGCCATGTACTGCGACGTCCAGACTCGTGCCATGGCCACGCCCTGCCATGTCGTGACGCGCCCTGACACGTACCATGGCCATATACTGCCATGTCCTGCAACGTCCTAACTTGTGCCATGACCACACCCTGCCACCTCCTGACGCGTGCCATGGACATTTCCAGCGACGTCCTGACTAGTGCCATGCCACACCCTTCCATATCCTGACGCGTGCCATGGCCATGTCCTGGCACGTCCTAACACGTACCATGGCCATATCCTGCCATGTCCTGCGACGTCTTGACTCGTGGCATGGCCACGCCCTGCCATGTCCTGACGCGTCCTTACACGTACCATGGCCATATCCTGCCATGTCCTGCGACATCTTGACTCGTGCCATGGCCACGCCTGCCATGTCATGACGCATCCTGACACGTGCCATGGCCATGTCCTGACACGTCCTGCGAGGTCCCGACTCGTGCCATGGCCATGCCCTGCCATACTTGCGACGTCTCGACTCGTGCCATGGCCTCGCCCTGCCACGTCTTGACGCGTCCTGACACCTACCATGGCCATATCCTGCCATGTCCCGCAACGTCCTAACTTGTGCCCTGACCACGTCCTGACGCGTGCCATGGCCATGTCCTGTGACGTCCTAACTCGTGCCATGGCCACACCCTTCCATGGCCATTTCCTGACGCGTCCTGATATGTTCCATTGCCATATCCTGCCATGTCCTGCGACGTCTTGACTCGTGGCATGGCCACGCCCTGCCATGTCCTGATGCGTACCATGGCCATATCCTGCCATGTCCAGCCACGTCCCGACTCGTGCCATGGCCACGCCCTGCCCTGTCCTGACACGTGCCATGTCCATGTCCGGCCATGTCCTGCGACGTCCTTTCTTGTGCCATGACCACGCCCTGCCATGTCCTAACTTGTGCCATGGCCATGTCCTGCCATGTCCTGCGACGTCCCGACTCGTGCCATGGCCACGCCCTGCCATGTCGTGACGCGTCCTGACACGTGCCATGGCCATGTCCTGACACGTCCTGCGACGTCCCGACTCGTGCCATTGCCACGCCGTGCGACGTCCTGACTCGTGCCATGGCCACGCCCTGCCATGTTCTGTTGCGTCCTGACATGTGCCATCGCAATGTCCCGACACGTGCCATGGCCATGTCCTGACGCATCTTGACACGTACCATGGCATCGTCCTCACGCGTCCTGACACGTACAATGGCCATATCCTGCCATGTCCTGCGACGTCCTGACTCGTGCCATGACCACGCCCTGCCACGTCCTGACGCGTGCCATGGCCATGTCCTGCGACGTCCTGACTCGTGCCATGGTCACACCCTGCCATGTCCTGACGCGTCCTGACACGTGCCATGGCCATGTTCTGACACGTCCTGCAACGTCCCGACTCGTGCCATGGCCACGCCCTTCCATGTCCTGTGACGTCCCGACTCGTGCCATGGCCACGCACTGCCATGTCCTGATGCGTCCTGACACGTTCCATGGCCATGTCCTGATACGTCCTGCGACGTCCTGACTCGGGCCATGGCCACGCCCTGCCATGTCCTGCGACGTCCCGACTCATGCCATGGACAAGCCCTGCTATGTCCTGATGCGTCTTGATAAGTGCCATGACCATGTCCTGATGCGTCCTTACAAGTGCCATGGCCATGTCCTGATGCGTCCTGACACGTGCCACGGCCACGAACTACCATGTCCTGCGACGTCCCGACTCGTGCCGTGGCCACGCCCTTCCATGTACTGATGCGTCCGGACACGTGCTATGGCCATGTCCTTATGCGTCCTAACACGTGCCATGGGCATATCCCGATGCGTCCTGATACGTGCCATGGCCATGTCTTGACGCATCCTGCGATGTTTCGTCTCGTGCCATGGCCACGCCCTGCCATGTCCTGCGACGTCCCGACACGTGCCATGGCCACGCCCTGCCATGTCCTGCCGCGTCCTGACACGTGCCATGTCCATGTCCTGCGACGTCATAACTTGTGCCATGACCACACCCTGCCACGTCATGACGCGTGCCATGGCCACACCCTGCCACGTCATGACGCGTGCCATGGCCACACCCTGCCACGTCATGACGCGTGCCATGGCCAAGTCCTGACGCGTCCAGACACGTACCATGGCCATATCCTGCCATGTCCTACGACGTCTTGACTCGTGCCATGGCCACGCCCTGCCATGTCGTGCGACGTCCTGACTCGTGCCATGGCCACGCCCTGCCATGTCGTGATGCGTCCTGACTCGTGCCATGGCCACGCCCTGCCATGTTCTGATGCGTCCTGACACGTGCCATGGCCATGTCCTGACACGTGCCATGGCCATGTCCTGACGCATCTTGACACATACCATGGCTACATCCTGACGCGTCCTGACACTTACCATGGCCATATCCTGATGCGTCCTGACACATGCCATGGCCATATCCTGCCATGTCCTGCGACGTCGTAACTCGTGCCATGGCCACGCCCTGCCATGTCCTGACGCGTCCTGACACGTGCCATGGCCATGTCCTGACACGTCCTGCGAGGTCCCGACTCGTGCCATGGCCACGCCCTGCCATGTCCTGCGACGTCCCGACTCGTGCCATGGCCACGCCCTTCCACGTCCTGACGCGTCCTGACACGTACCATGGCCATATCCTGCCATGTCATGCAACCTCCTAACTTGTGCCATGACCACGCCCAGCCACGTCCTGGGACATCCTGACTCGTGCCATGGCCACACCCTGCCACGTCCTGACGCGTGCCATGGCCATGTCCTGACGCGTCCTGACACGTACCATGGCCATATCCTGCCATGTCCTGCGACGTCTTGACTCGTGCCATGGCCACGCCCTGCCATGTCCTGACGCGTCCTGACACGTACCATGGCCATATCCTGCCATGTCCTGCGACGTCCTGACTCGTGCCATGGTCACGCCCTGCCATGTCCTGACGCGTCATGACACGTGCCATGGCCATGTCCTGACACGTCGTGCAACGTCCCGACTCGTGCCATGGCCACGCCCTGCCATGTCTTGTGACGTCCTGACTCGTGCCATGGCCACGCCCTGCCATGTCCTGATGCGTCCTGACACGTGCCATGGCCATGTCCTGAAACGTCCTGCGACGTCCCGACTCGTGCCATGGCCACGCCCTGCCATGTCCTGCGACGTCCCGACTCGTGCCATGGCCACGCCCTGCCATGTCCTGACGCGTCCTGACACGTGCCATGGCCATGTCCTTATGCGTCTTGACACGTGCCATGGCCATATCCTGATGCGTCCTGACACGTGCCATGGCCATGTCCTGACGCATCCTGCGACGTCTCGACTCGTGCCATGGCCACGCCCTGCCATGTCCTGCGACGTCCCGACTCGTGCCATGGCCACGCCCTGCCATGTCCTGACGCGTCCTGACACGTGCCATGGCCATGTCCTGCCATGTCCTGCGACGTCCTAACTTGTGCCATGACCACGCCCTGCCACGTCCTGACGCGTGCCATGGCCATGTCCTGCGACGTCCTGACTCGTGCCATGGCCACACCCTGCCACGTCCTGACGCGTGCCATGGCCATGTCCTGACGCGTCCAGACACGTACCATGGCCATATCCTGCCATGTCCTGCGACGTCTTGACTCGTGCCATGGCCACGCCCTGCCATGTCCTGACGCGTCCTGACACGTGCCATGGCCATGTCCTGACACGTCCTGCGAGGTCCCGACTCGTGCCATGGCCACGCCCTGCCATGTCCTGCGACGTCCCGACTCGTGCCATGGCCACGCCCTGCCACGTCCTGACGCGCCCTGACACGTACCATGGCCATATCCTGCCATGTCCTGCAACGTCCTAACTTGTGCCATGACCACGCCCTGCCACGTCCTGACGCGTGCCATGGCCATGTCCTGCGACGTCCTGACTCGTGCCATGGCCACACCCTGCCACGTCCTGACGCGTGCCATGGCCATGTCCTGACGCGTCCTGACACGTACCATGGCCATATCCTGCCATGTCCTGCGACGTCTTGACTCGTGGCATGGCCACGCCCTGCCATGTCCTGACGCGTCCTGACACGTACCATGGCCATATCCTGCCATGTCCTGCGACGTCCCGACTCGTGCCATGGCCACGCCCTGCCATGTCTTGACGCGTCCTGACACGTGCCATGGCCATGTCCGGCCATGTCCTGCGACGTCCTTACTTGTGCCATGACCACGCCCTGCCACATCCTGACTTGTGCCATGGCCATGTCCCGCCATGTCCTGCGACGTCCCGACTCGTGCCATGGCCACGCCCTGCCATGTCGTGACGCGTCCTGACACGTGCCATGGCCATGTCCTGACACGTCCTGCGACGTCCCGACTCGTGCCATTGCCACGCCCTGCGACGTCCTGACTCGTGCCATGGCCACGCCCTGCCATGTTCTGATGCGTCCTGACACGTGCCATGGCCATGTCCTGACACGTGCCATGGCCATGTCCTGACGCATCTTGACACGTACCATGGCCACGTCCTGACGCGTCCTGACACGTACCATGGCCGTATCCTGCCATGTCCTGCGACGTCCTGACTCGTGCCATGACCACGCCCTGCCACGTCCTGACGCGTGCCATGGCCATGTCCTGCGACGTCCTGACTCGTGCCATGGTCACACCCTGCCATGTCCTGACGCGTCCTGACACGTGCCATGGCCATGTTCTGACACGTCCTGCAACGTCCCGACTCGTGCCATGGTCACGCCCTGCCATGTCCTGTGACGTCCCGACTCGTGCCATGGCCACGCACTGCCATGTCCTGATGCGTCCTGACACGTTCCATGGCCATGTCCTGATACGTCCTGCGACGTCCCGACTCGGGCCATGGCCACGCCCTGCCATGTCCTGCGACGTCCCGACTCGTGCCATGGCCACGCCCTGCCATGTCCTGACGCGTCTTGACAAGTGCCATGGCCATGTCCTGATGCGTCCTGACACGTGCCACGGCCACGCCCTACCATGTCCTGCGACGTCCCGACTCGTGCCATGGCCACGCCCTTCCATGTCCTGACGCGTCCGGACACGTGCTATGGCCATGTCCTTATGCGTCCTAACACGTGCCATGGCCATATCCCGATGCGTCCTGATACGTGCCATGGCCATGTCCTGACGCATCCTGCGACGTTTCGACTCGTGCCATGGCCACGCCCTGCCATGTCCTGCGACGTCCCGACTCGTGCCATGGCCACGCCCTGCCATGTCCTGCCGCGTCCTGACACGTGCCATGTCCATGTCCTGCGACGTCATAACTTGTGCCATGACCACACCCTGCCACGTCATGACGCGTGCCATGGCCACACCCTGCCACGTCATGACGCGTGCCATGGCCACACCCTGCCACGTCATGACGCGTGCCATGGCCATGTCCTGACGCGTCCAGACACGTACCATGGCCATATCCTGCCATGTCCTGCGACGTCTTGACTCGTGCCATGGCCACGCCCTGCCATGTCCTGACGCGTCCTGACACGTGCCATGGCCATGTCCTAACACGTCGTGCGAGGTCCCGACTCGTGCCATGGCCACGCCCTGCCATGTCTTGACGCGTCCTGACACTTGCCATGGCCATATCCTGCCATGTCCTGACACGTGCCATGGCCATGTCCTTGCATCCTGCGACGTCCCGACTCGTGCCATGGCCACGCCCTGCAATGTCCTGCGACGTCCCGACTCGTGCATGGCCACGCCCTGCCATGTCCTGCCGCGTCCTGACACGTGCCATGGCCATGTCCTGCGACGTCCTAACTTGTGCCATGACCACGCCCTGCCACGTCCTGACGCGTGCCATGGCCATGTCCTGCGACGTCCTGACTCGTGCCATGGCCACACCCTGCCACGTCCTGACGCGTGCCATGGCCATGTCCTGACGCGTCCAGACACGTACCATTGCCATATCCTGCCATGTCCTCCGACGTCTTGACTCGTGCCATGGCCACGCCCTGCCATGTCCTGACGCATACCATGGCCATGTCCTGCGACGTCCTGACTCGTGCCATGGCCACACCCTGCCACGTCCTGACGCGTGCCATGGCCATGTCCTGACGCGTCCAGACACGTACCATCGCCATATCCTGCCATGTCTTGCGACGTGTTGACTCGTGCCATGGCCACGCCCTGCCATGTCCTGACGCGTCCTGACACGTGCCATGGCCATGTCCTGACACGTCCTGCGAGGTCCCGACTCGTGCCATGGCCACGCCCTGCCACGTCCTGCCACGTCCCGACTCGTGCCATGGCCACGCCCTGCCACGTCCTGACGCGCCCTGACACGTACCATGGCCATATGCTGCCATGTCCTGCAACGTCCTAACTTGTGCCATGACCACACCCTGCCACGTCCTGATGCGTGCCATGGCCATGTCCAGCGACGTCCTGACTCGTGCCATCGCCACACCTTGCCACGTCCTGACGCGTGCCATGGCCATGTCCTGACACGTCCTAACACGTACCATGGCCATATCTTGCCATGTCCTGCGACGTCTTGACTCGTGGCATGGCCACGCCCTGCCATGTCCTGACGCGTCCTGACACGTACCATGGCCATATCCTGCCATGTCCTGCGACATCTTGACTTGTGCTATGGCCTCGCCCTTCCATGTCCTGACGCGTCCTGACACGTGCCATGGCCATGTCCTGACACGTCCTGCGAGGTCCCGGCTCGTGCCATGGCCACGCCCTGCCATGTCCTGCGACGTCCCGACTCGTGCCATGGCCACGCCCTGCCATGTCGTGACGCGTCCTGACACGTGCCATGGCCATGTCTTGAAACGTCCTGCGACGTCCCGACTCGTGCCATTGCCACGCCCTGCAACGTCCTGACTCGTGCCACGGTCACGCCCTGCCATGTTCTGATGTGTCCTGACACGTGCCATGGCCATGTCCTGACACGTGACATGGCCATGTCCTGACGCATCTTGACATGTACCATGGCCACGTCCTGACGCGTCCTGACACGTACCATGGCCATATCCTGCCATGTCCTGCGACGTCCTGACTCGTGCCATGATTACGCCCTGCCACGTCCTGACGCGTGCCATGGCCATGTCCTGCGACGTCCTGACTCGTGCCATAGCCATGCCCTGCCACGTCCTGACGCGTGCCATGGCCATGTCCTGACGCGTCCTGACACGTACCATTGCAATATCCTGCCATGTCTAGCGACGTCCTGACTCGTGCCATGGTCACGCCCTGCCATGTCCTGCCGCGTCCTGACACGTGCCATGGCCATGTTCTGACACGTCCTGCAATGTCTCGACTCGTGCCATGGCCCCGCTCTGCCATGTCCTGTGACATCCCGACTCGTGCCATGGCCACGCCCTGTCATGTCCTGATGTGCCCTGACACGTTCCATGGCCATGTCCTGAAACGTCCTGCGACGTCCCGACTCGGGCCATGGCCACGCCCTGCCATGTCCTGCGACGTCCCGACTCGTGCCATGGCCACGCCCTGCCATGTCCTGACGCGTCTTGACAAGTGCCATGGCCATGTCCTGATGCGTCCTGACACGTGCCATGGCCACGCCCTGCCATGTCCTGCGACGTCCCGACTCGTGCCATGGCCACACCCTTCCATGTCCTGGCGCGTCCGGACACGTGCTATGGCCATGTCCTTATGTGTCCTGACACGTGGCATGGCCATATCCCGATGCGTCCTAATACGTGCCATGGCAATGTCCTGACGCATCCTGCGACGTTCCCCATGCCTGACACGTGCCATGTCCATGTCCTGCGACGTCATAACTTGTGCCATGACCACACCCTGCCACGTCATGACGCGTGCCATGGCCACACCCTGCCACGTCATGACGCGTGCCATGGCCTCACCCTGCCACGTCCTGACGCGTGCCATGGCCATGTCCTGACGCGTCCAGACACGTACCATGGCCATATCCTGCCATGTCCTGCGACGTCGTAACTCGTGCCATGGCCACGCCCTGCCATGTCCTGACGCGTCCTGACACGTGCCATGGCCATGTCCTGACACGTCCTGCGAGGTCCCGACTCGTGCCATGGCCACGCCCTGCCATGTCCTGCGACGTCCCGACTCGTGCCATGGCCACGCCCTTCCACGTCCTGACGCGTCCTGACACGTACCATGGCCATATCCTGCCATGTCATGCAACCTCCTAACTTGTGCCATGACCACGCCCAGCCACGTCCTGTGACATCCTGACTCGTGCCATGGCCACACCCTGCCACGTCCTGACGCGTGCCATGGCCATGTCCTGACACGTCCTGACTCGGGCCATGGCCACGCCCTGCCATGTCCTGCGACGTCCCAACTCGTGCCATGGCCACGCCCTGCCATGTCCTGACGCGTCCGGACACGTGTTATGTCCATGTCCATATGTGTCCTAACACGTGCCATGGCCATGTCCTGACGCATCCTGCGACGTTCCGACTCGTGCCATGGCCACGCCCTGCCATGTCCTGACGCGTCCAGACACGTACCATCGCCATATCCTGCCATGTCTTGCGACGTGTTGACTCGTGCCATGGCCACGCCCTGCCATGTCCTGACGCGTCCTGACACGTGCCATGGCCCTGTCCTGACACGTCCTGCGAGGTCCCGACTCGTGCCATGGCCACGCCCTGCCACGTCCTGCCACGTCCCGACTCGTGCCATGGCCACGCCCTGCCACGTCCTGACGCGCCCTGACACGTACCATGGCCATATGCTGCCATGTCCTGCAACGTCTTAACTTGTGCCATGACCACACCCTGCCACGTCCTGATGCGTGCCACGGCCATGTCCAGCGACGTCCTGACTCGTGCCATCGCCACACCTTGCCACGTCCTGACGCGTGCCATGGCCATGTCCTGACACGTCCTAACACGTACCATGGCCATATCTTGCCATGTCCTGCGACGTCTTGACTCGTGGCATGGCCACGCCCTGCCATGTCCTGACGCGTCCTGACACGTACCATGGCCATATCCTGCCATGTCCTGCGACATCTTGACTTGTGCTATGGCCTCGCCCTTCCATGTCCTGACGCGTCCTGACACGTGCCATGGCCATGTCCTGACACGTCCTGCGAGGTCCCGGCTCGTGCCATGGCCACGCCCTGCCATGTCCTGCGACGTCCCGACTCGTGCCATGGCCACGCCCTGCCATGTCGTGACGCGTCCTGACACGTGCCATGGCCATGTCCTGACACGTCCTGCGACGTCCCGACTCGTGCCATTGCCACGCCCTGCGACGTCCTGACTCGTGCCATGGCCACGCCCTGCCATGTTCTGATGCGTCCTGACACGTGCCATGGCCATGTCCTGACACGTGCCATGGCCATGTCCTGACGCATCTTGACACGTACCATGGCCACGTCCTGACGCGTCCTGACACGTACCATGGCCATATCCTGCCATGTCCTGCGACGTCCTGACTCGTGCCATGACCACGCCCTGCCACGTCCTGACGCGTGCCATGGCCATGTCCTGCGACGTCCTGACTCGTGCCATAGCCATGCCCTGCCACGTCCTGACGCGTGCCATGGCCATGTCCTGACGCGTCCTGACACGTACCATTGCAATATCCTGCCATGTCCTGCGACGTCCTGACTCGTGCCATGGTCACGCCCTGCCATGTCCTGACGCGTCCTGACACGTGCCATGGCCATGTTCTGACACGTCCTGCAACGTCCCGACTCGTGCCATGGCCACGCCCTGCCATGTCCTGTGACATCCCGACTCGTGCCATGGCCACGCCCTGCCATGTCCTGATGTGTCCTGACACGTTCCATGGCCATGTCCTGAAACGTCCTGCGACGTCCCGACTCGGGCCATGGCCACGCCCTGCCATGTCCTGCGACGTCCCGACTCGTGCCATGGCCACGCCCTGCCATGTCCTGACGCGTCTTGACAAGTGCCATGGCCATGTCCTGATGCGTCCTGACACGTGCCATGGCCACGCCCTGCCATGTCCTGCGACGTCCCGACTCGTGCCATGGCCACGCCCTTCCATGTCCTGACGCGTCCGGACACGTGCTATGGCCATGTCCTTATGCGTCCTAACACGTGCCATGGCCATATCCCGATGCGTCCTAATACGTGCCATGGCCATGTCCTGACGCATCCTGCGACGTTCCGACTCGTGCCATGGCCAAGCCCTGCCATGTCCTGCCGCGTCCTGACACGTGCCATGTCCATGTCCTGCGACGTCATAACTTGTGCCATGACCACACCCTGCCACGTCATGACGCGTGCCATGGCCACACCCTGCCACGTCATGACGCGTGCCATGGCCTCACCCTGCCACGTCCTGACGCATGCCATGGCCATTTCCTGACGCGTCCAGACACGTACCATGGCCATATCTTGCCATGTCCTGCGACGTCGTAACTCGTGCCATGGCCACGCCCTGCCATGTCCTGACGCGTCCTGACACGTGCCATGGCCATGTCCTGACACGTCCTGCGAGGTCCCGACTCGTGCCATGGCCACGCCCTGCCATGTCCTGCGACGTCCCAACTCGTGCCATGGCCACGCCCTTCCACGTCCTGACGCGTCCTGACACGTACCATGGCCATATCCTGCCATGTCATGCAACCTTCTAACTTGTGCCATGACCACGCCCAGCCACGTCCTGTGACATCCTGACTCGTACCATGGCCATATCCTGCCATGTCCTGATGTGTCCTGACACGTTCCATGGCCATGTCCTGAAACATCATGTGACGTCCCGACTCGGGCCATGGCCACGCCCTGCCATGTCCTGCGACGTCCCAACTCGTGCCATGGCCACGCCCTGCCATGTCCTGACGCGTCTTGACAAGTGCCATGGCCATGTCCTTATGCGTCCTGACACGTGCCATGGCCACGCCCTGCCATGTCCTGACGCGTCCGGACACGTGTTATGTCCATGTCCTTATGTGTCCTAACACGTGCCATGGCCATGTCCTGATGCATCCTGCGACGTTCCGACTCGTGCCATGGCCAAGCCCTGCCATGTCCTGCCGCGTCCTGACACGTGCCATGTCCATGTCCTGCGACGTCATAACTTGTGCCATGACCACACCCTGCCACGTCATGACGTGTGCCATGGCCACACCCTGCCACGTCATGACGCGTGCCATGGCCTCACCCTGCCATGTCCTGCGACGTCCCAACTCGTGCCATGGCCACGCCCTTCCACGTCCTGACGCGTCCTGACACGTACCATGGCCATATCCTGCCATGTCATGCAACCTCCTAACTTGTGCCATGACCACGCCCAGCCACGTCCTGGGACATCCTGACTCGTGCCATGGCCACACCCTGCCACGTCCTGACGCGTGCCATGGCCATGTCCTGACGCGTCCTGACACGTACCATGGCCATATCCTGCCATGTCCTGCGACGTCTTGACTCGTGGCATGGCCACGCCTTGCCATGTCCTGACGCGTCCTGACACGTACCATGGCCATATCCTGCCATGTCTTGCGACGTCCTGACTCGTGCCATGGCCACGCCCTGCCATGTCCTGACGCGTCCTGACACGTGCCATGGCCATGTCCTGACACGTCCTGCGACGTCCCGACTCGTGCCATGGCCACGCCCTGCCATGTCTTGCGACGTCCCAACTCGTGCCATGGCCACGCACTTCCACGTCCTGACGCGTCCTGTCACGTACCATGGCCATGTCCTGCCATGTCATGCAACCTTCTAACTTGTGCCATGTCCATATGCATCCTGACATGTGCCATGGCCACGCCTTGCCATGTCCTGCGACGTCCCGACTCGTGCCATGGCCACGCCCTTCCATGTCCTGACGCGTCCGGACACGTGTTATGTCCATGTCCATATGTGTCCTAATACGTGCCATGGCCATGTCCTGATGCATCCTGCGACGTTCCGACTCGTGCCATGGCCTCACCCTGCCATGTCCTGCCGCGTCCTGACACGTGCCATGTCTATGTCCTGCGACGTCATAACTTGTGCCATGACCACACCCTGCCACGTCCTGACGCGTGCCATGGCCATGTCCTGACGCGTCCTGACAAGTACAATGGCCATATCCTGCCATGTCATGCGACGTCTTGACTCGTGGCATGGCCACGCCTTGCCATGTCCTGACGCGTCCTGACACGTACCATGGCTATATCCTGCCATGTCTTGCGACGTCCTGACTCGTGCCATGCTCACGCCCTACCATATCCCGACGCGTCATGACACGTGCAATGGCCTTGTCCGACATGTCGTGCAACGTCCTAACTCATGCCATGGCCACGCCCTACCATGTCTTGTGACGTCCTGACTCGTGCCATGGCCACGCCCTGCCATGTCCTTATGCATCCTGACACGTGCCATGGCCATGTCCTGAAACGTCCTGCGACGTCCCGACTCGTGCCATGGCCACGCCCTGCCATGTCCTGCGACGTCCCGACTCGTGCCATGGCCACGCCCTGCCATGTCCTGACGCGTCCTGACACGTTCCATGGCCATGTCCTGCCATGTCTTGCGACGTCCTAACTTGTGCCATGACCATGTCCTGACGCGTCCAGACACGTGCCATGGCCATATCCTGCAATGTCTTGCGACGTCTTGGCTCGTGCCATGGCCACGCCCTGCCATGTCATGACGCATCCTGACACGTGCCATGGCCATGTCCTGACACGTCCTGCGAGGTCCCGACTCGTGCCATGGCCACGCCCTGCCATGTCCTGCGACGTCCCGACTCGTGCCATGGCCACGCCCTGCCACGTCCTGACGCGTCCTGACACGTACCATGGCCATATCCTGCCATGTCCTGCAACGTCCTAACTTGTGCCTTGACAACGTCCTGACGTGTGCCATGGCCATGTCCTGTGACGTTTTAACTCGTGCCATGGCCACACCCTGCCACGTCCTGACGCGTCCTGACACGTTCCATTGCCATATCCTGCCATGTACTGCGACGTCTTGACTCGTGGCATGGCCACGCCCTGCCATGTCCTGACGCATACCATGGCCATATCCTGCCATGTCCAGCGACGTCCCGACTCATGCCATGGCCACGCCCTGCCCTGTCCTGACGCGTCCTGATACGTGCTATGGCCATATCCTGCCATGTCCTGCGTCATCCTTAGTTGTGCCATGACCACGCCCTGCCATGTCCTTACGCGTGCCATGGCCATGTCCTTACGCGTGCCATGGCCATGTCCTGCGACGTCCTGACTCGTGCCATGGCCACACCCTGCCACGTCCTGACGCGTGCCATGGCCATGTCCTGACGCGTCCAGACACGTACCATCGCCATATCCTGCCATGTCTTGCGACGTGTTGACTCGTGCCATGGCCACGCCCTGCCATGTCCTGACGCGTCCTGACACGTGCCATGGCCATGTCCTGACACGTCCTGCGAGGTCCCGACTCGTGCCATGGCCACGCCCTGCCATGTCCTGCGACGTCGCGACTCGTGCCATGGCCACGCCCTGCCACGTCCTGACGCGCCCTGACACGTACCATGGCCATATCCTGCCATGTCCTGCAATGTCCTAACTTGTGCCATGACCACGCCCTTCCACGTCCTGACGCGTGCCATGGCCATGTCCAGCGACGTCCTGACTCGTGCCATGGCCACGCCCTGCCACGTCCTGACGCGTGCCATGGCCATGTCCTGACACGTCCTAACACGTACCATGGCCATATCCTGCCATGTCCTGCGACGTCTTGACTCGTGGCATGGCCACGCCTTGCCATGTCCTGATGCGTCCTGACACGTACCATGGCCATATCCTGCCATGTCCTGCGACATCTTGACTCGTGCTATGGCCTCGCCCTTTCATGTCCTGCCGCGTCTTGACTCGTGCCATGGCCACGCCCTGCCATGTCCTGTGACGTCCCGACTCGTGCCATGGCCACGCACTGCCATGTCCTGATGCGTCCTGACACGTTCCATGGCCATGTCCTGATGCGTCCTGCGACGTCCCGACTCGGGCCATGGCCACGCCCTGCCATGTCCTGCGACGTCCCGACTCGTGCCATGGCCACGCCCTGCCATGTCCTGACGCGTCTTGACAAGTGCCATGGCAATGTCCTGATGCGTCCTGACACGTGCCACGGCCACGCCCTACCATGTCCTGCGACGTCCCGACTCGTGCCATGGCCACGCCCTTCCCTGTCCTGACGCGTCCGGACACGTGCCATGGCCATGTCCTGAAACGTCCTGCGACGTCCCGACTCTTACCATGGCCACGCCCTGCCATGTCCTGCCGCGTCCTTACACGTGCCATGTCCATGTCTTGCGACGTCATAACTTGTGCCATGACCACACCCTGCCACGTCATGACGCGTGCCATGGCCACACCCTGCCACGTCATGACGTGTGCCATGGCCACACCCTGCCACGTCATGACGCGTGCCATGGCCATGTCCTGACGCGTCCAGACACGTACCATGGCCATATCCTGTCATGTCCTGCGACGTCTTGACTCGTGCCATGGCCACGCCCTGCCATGTCCTGACGCGTCCTGACACGTGCCATGGCCATGTCCTAACACGTCGTGCGAGGTCCCGACTCGTGCCATGGCAACGCCCTGCCATGTCCTGCGACGTCCTTACAAGTGCCATGGCCATGTCCTGATGCGTCCTTACACGTGCCGTGGCCACGCGCTGCCATGTCCTGCGACGTCCCGACTCGTGCCATGGCCACGCCCTTCCATGTCCTGTCGCGTCCGGGCACGTACCATGGCCATATCCTGCCATGTCATGCAACCTTCTAACTTGTGCAATGACCACGCCCAGCCACGTCTTGTGACATCCTGACTCGTACCATTGCCATATCCTGCCATGTTCTGATGTGTCCTGACACGTTCCATGGCCATGTCTTGAAACGTCCTGTGACGTCCCGACTCGGGTCATGGCTACGCCCTGCCATGTCCTGCGGCGTCCTAACTCGTGCCATGGCCACGCCCTGCCATGTCTTGACGCGTCCGGACACGTGTTATGTCCATGTCCTTATGTGTCCTAACACGTGCCATGGCCATGTCCTGACACATCCTGCGACGTTCCGACTCGTGCCATGGCCAAGCCCTGCCATGTCCTGCCGCGTCCTGACACGTGCCATGTCCATGTCCTGCGACGTCATAACTTGTGCCATGACCACACCCTGCCACGTCATGACGTGTGCCATGGCCACACCCTGCCACGTCATGACGCGTGCCATGGCCTCACCCTGCCATGTCCTGCGACGTCCCAACTCGTGCCATGGCCACACCCTTCCACGTCCTGACGCGTCCTGACATGTACCATAGCCATATCCTGCCATGTCATGCAACCTCCTAACTTGTGCCATGACCACGCCCAGCCACTTCGTGGGACATCCTGACTCGTGCCATGGCCACACCCTGCCACGTCCTGCCACGTCCCGACTCGTGCCATGGCCACGCCCTACCACGTCCTGACGCGCCCTGACACGTACCATGGCCATATGCTGCCATGTCCTGCAACGTCCTAACTTGTGCCATGACCACACCCTGCCACGTCCTGATGCGTGCCATGGCCATGTCCAGCGACGTCCTGACTCGTGCCATCGCCACACCTTGCCACGTCCTGACGCGTGCCATGGCCATGTCCTGACACGTCCTAACACGTACCATGGCCATATCTTGCCATGTCCTGCGACGTCTGGACTTGTGCTATGGCCTCGCCCTTCCATGTCCTGACGCGTCCTGACACGTGCCATGGCCATGTCCTGACACGTCCTGCGAGGTCCCGGCTCGTGCCATGGCCACGCCCTGCCATGTCCTGCGACGTCCCGACTCTTGCCATGGCCACGCCCTGCCATGTCGTGACGCGTCCTGACACGTGCCATGGCCATGTCCTGACACGTCCTGCGACGTCCCGACTCGTGCCATTGCCACGCCCTGCAACGTCCTGACTCGTGCCATGGCCACGCCCTGCCATGTTCTGATGCGTCCTGACACGTGCCATGGCCATGTCCTGACGCATCTTGACACGTACCATGGCCACGTCCTGACGCGTCCTGACACGTACCATGGCCATATCCTGCCATGTCCTGCGACGTCCTGACTCGTGCCATGATTACGCCCTGCCACGTCCTGACGCGTGCCATGGCCATGTCCTGCGACGTCCTGACTCGTGCCATAGCCATGCCCTGCCACGTCCTGACGCGTGCCATGGCCATGTCCTGACGCGTCCTGACACGTACCATTGCAATATCCTTCCATGTCCTACGACGTCCTGACTCGTGCCATGGTCACTCCCTGCCATGTCCTGACGCGTCCTGACACGTGCCATGGCCATGTTCTGACACGTCCTGCAACGTCCTGACTCGTGCCATGGCCACGCCCTGCCATGTCCTGTGACATCCCAACTCGTGCCATGGCCACGCCCTGTCATGTCCTGATGTGCCCTGACACGTTCCATGGCCATGTCCTGAAACGTCCTGCGACGTCCCGACTCGGGCCATGGCCACACCCTGCCATGTCCTGCGACGTCCCGACTCGTGCCATGGCCACACCCTGCCATGTCCTGACACGTCTTGACAAGTGCCATGGCCATGTCCTGATGCGTCCTGACACGTGCCATGGCCACGCCCTGCCATGTCCTGCGACGTCCCGACTCGTGCCATGGCCACGCCCTTCCATGTCCTGACGCGTCCGGACACGTGCTATGGCCATGTCCTTATGCATCCTAACACGTGCCATGGCCATATCCCGATGCGTCCTAATACGTGCCATGGCCATGTCTTGACGCATCCTGCGACGTTCCGACTCGTGCCATGGCCAAGCCCTGCCATGTCCTGCCGCGTCCTGACACGTGCCATGTCCATGTCCTGCGATGTCATAACTTGTGCCATGACCACACCCTGCCACGTCATGACGCGTGCCATGGCCACACCCTGCCACGTCATGACGCGTGCCATGGCCTCACCCTGCCACGTCCTGACGCGTGCCATGGCCATGTCCTGACGCGTCCAGACACGTACCATGGCCATATCCTGCCATGTCCTGCGACGTCGTAACTCGTGCCATGGCCACGCCCTGCCATGTCCTGACGCGTCCTGACACGTGCCATGGCCATGTCCTGACACGTCCTGCGAGGTCCCGACTCGTGCCATGGCCACGCCCTGCCATGTCCTGCGACGTCCCGACTCGTGCCATGGCCACGCCCTGCCATGTCCTGATGCGTCCTGACACGTGCCATGGCCATGTCCTGAAACGTCCTGCGACGTTCTGACTCTTGCCATGGCCACGCCCTGCCATGTCCTGAGACGTCCCGACTCGTGCCATAGCCACGCCCTGTCATGTCCTGACGCGTGCTGACACGTTCCATGGCCATGTTCTGCCGTGTCTTGCGACGTCCTAACTTGTGCCATGACCACACCCTGCCACGTCCTGACGCGTGCCATGGCCATGTCCTGACGCGTCCAGACACGTGCCATGGCCATATCCTGCCATGTCTTGCGACGTCTTGACTCGTGCCATGGCCACGCCCTGCCATGTCCTGACGCGTCCTGACACGTGCCATGGCCATGTCCTGACACGTCCTGCCACGTCCCGACTCATGCCATGGCCACGCCCTGCCCTGTCCTGCGACGTCGCGACTCGTGCCATGGCCATGCCCTGCCACGTCCTGACGCGCCCTGACACGTACCATGGCCATATCCTGCCATGTCATGCATCCTCCTAACTTGTGCCATGACCACGCCCAGCCACGTCCTTACGCGTGCCATGGCCATGTCCTGCGACGTCCTGACTCGTGCCATGGCCACACCCTGCCACGTCCTGACGCGTGCCATGGCCATGTCCTGACGCGTCCTGACACGTTCCATGGCCATATCCTGCCATGTCCTGCGACGTCTTGACTCGTGGCATGGCCACGCCCTGCCATGTCCTGACGCGTCCTGACACGTACCATGGCCATATCCTGCCATGTCCTGTGACGTCCCGACTCGTGCCATGGCCACGCCCTGCCATGTCCTGATGCGTCCTGTCACGTGCCATGGCCATGTCCTGACATGTCCTACGACGTCCGACTCGAGCCATGACCACGCCCTGCAATGTCCTGACGCATTCCATGGCCATGTCCTGCGACGTCCTGACATGTACCATCGCCATATCCTGCCATGTCTTGCGACGTGTTGACTCGTGCCATGGCCACGCCCTGCCATGTCCTGACGCGTCCTGACACGTGCCATGGCCATGTCCTGACACGTCCTGCAAGGTCCCGACTCGTGCCATGGCCACGCCCTGCCATGTCCTGCGACGTCGCGACTCGTGCCATGGCCACGCCCTGCCACGTCCTGACGCGCCCTGACACTTACCATGGCCATATCCTGCCATGTCCTGCAATGTCCTAACTTGTGCAATGACCACGCCCTTCCAAGTCCTGACGCGTGCCATGGCCATGTCCAGCGACGTCCTGACTCGTGCCATGGCCACGCCCTGCCACGTCCTGACGCGTGCCATGGTCATGTCCTGACACGTCCTAACACGTACCATGGCCATATCCTGCCATGTCCTGCGATGTCTTGACTCGTGGCATGGCCACGCCTTGCCATGTCCAGATGCGTCCTGACATGTACCATGGCCATATCCTGCCATGTCCTGCGTCATCTTGACTCGTGCTATGGTCTCGCCCTTCCATGTCCTGCGGCATCCTCACACGTGCCATGGCCATGTCCTGCGATGTCCTAACTTGTGCCATGACCACGCCCTGCCACGTCCTGACGTGTGCCATGGCCATGTCCTGCGACGTCCTTGGTCGTGCCATGGCCATGCCCTGCCATGTCCTGTGACGTCCCGACACGTGCCACGGCACGCCCTACCATGTCCTGCGACGTCCCGACTCGTGCCATGGCCACGCCCTTCCATGTCCTGACGCGTCCGGACACGTGCCATGCCCATGTCCTGAAACGTCCCGCGACGTCCTGACTCGTTTCATGGCCACGCCCTGCCATGTCCTGCGAAGTCCCGACTCGTGCCATGGCCACGCCCTGCCATGTCCTGCCGCGTCCTAACACGTGCTATGGCCATATCCCGATGCGTCCTAATACGTGCCATGGCCATGTCCTGACGCATCCTCCGACGTTCCGACTCGTGCCATGGCAAAGCCCTGCCATGTCCGGCCGCGTCCTGACACGTCCCATGTCCATGTCCATGTCTTGCGATGTCCTAACTTGTGCCATGACCACACCCTGCCACGTCATGACGTGTGCCATGGCCACACCCTGCCACGTCATGACGGGTGCCATGGCCTCACCCTTCCACGTCTTGACGCGTCCAGACACGTACCATGGCCATATCCTGCCATGTCCTGCGTCGTCGTAACTCGTGCCATGGCCACGCCCTGCCATGTCCTGACGCGTCCTGACACGTGCCATGGCCATTAACTGACACGTCCTGCGAGGTACCGACTCGTGCCATGGCCACGCACTGCCATGTCCTGCGACGTCCCAACTCGTGCCATGGCCACGCACTTCCACGTCGTGACGCGTCCTGACACGTACCATGGCCATATCCTGCCATGTCATGCAACCTTCTAACTTGTGCCATGACCACGCCCAGCTACTTCCTGTGACATCCTGACACGTACCATGGCCATATCCTACCATGTCCTGATGTGTCCTGACACGTTCCATGGCCATGTCCTGAAACGTCCTGCGACGTCCCGACTTGGGCCATGGCCACGCCCTGCCATGTCCTGCGACGTCCCAACTCGTGCCATGGCCACGCCCTGCCATGTCCTGACACGTCTTGACAAGTGCCATGGCCATGTCCTTATGCGTCCTGACACGTGCCATGGCCACGCCCTGCCATGTCCTGCGACGTCCCGACTCGTGCCATGGCCACGCCCTTCCATGTCCTGACGCATCCGGACACGTGTTATGTCCATGTCCTTATGTGTCCTAACACGTGCCATGGCCATGTCCTGACGCATCCTGCGACGTTCCGACTCGTGCCATGGCCAAGCCCTGCCATGTCCTGCCGCGTCCTGACACGTGCCATGTCCATGTCCTGCGACGTCATAACTTGTGCCATGACCACACCCTGCCACGTCATGACGTGTGCCATGGCCACACCCTGCCACGTCATGACGCGTGCCATGGCCTCACCCTGCCATGTCCTGCGACGTCCCAACTCGTGCCATGGCCACGCCCTTCCACGTCCTGACGCGTCCTGACACGTACCATGGCCATATCCTGCCATGTCATGCAACCTCCTAACTTGTGCCATGACCACGCCCAGCCACTTCCTGGGACATCCTGACTCGTGCCATGGCCACACCCTGCCACGTCCTGACGCGTGCCATGGCCATGTCCTGACGCGTCCTGACACGTACCATGGCCATATCCTACCATGTCCTGCGACGTCTTGACTAGTGGCATGGCCACGCCCATCCATGTCCTGACGCGTCCTGACACTTAACATGGCCATATCCTACCATGTCTTGCGACGTCCTGACTCGTGCCATGCTTACCCCTATCATGTCCTGACGCATCATGACACGTGCAATGGCCATGTCCTGACACGTCGTGCAACGTCCCAACTCATGCCATGGCCACGCCCTACCATGTCTTGTGACGTCCTGACTCGTGCCATGGCCACGCCCTGCCATGTCCTGATGCGTCCTGACACGTGCCATGGCCATGTCCTGAAACGTCCTGCGACGTCCCGACTCGTGCCATGGCCCCGCCCTGCCATGTCCTGCGACATCCCGACTCGTGCCATGGCCACGCCCTGCCATGTCCTGACGCATCCTGACACGTTCCATGGCCATGTCCAGCCATGTCTTGCGACGTCCTAACCATGTGCAATGACCACGCCCTGCCACGTCCTGACGCGTGCCATGGCCATGTCCTGACGCGTCCAGACACGTGCCATGGCCATATCCTGCAATGTCTTGCGACGTCTTGACTCGTGCCATGGCCACGCCTGCCATGTCATGACGCATCCTGACACATGCCATGGCCATGTCCTGACACGTCCTGCGAGGTCCCGACTCGTGCCATGGCCACGCCCTGCAATGTCTTGCAACGTCCCGACTCGTGCCATGACCTCGCCCTACCACGTCCTGACGCGTCCTGACACGTACCATGGCCATATCCTGCCATGTCCTGCAACGTCCTAACTTGTTCCCTGACCTCGTCCTGACGCGTGCCATGGCCATGTCCTGCGACGTCCTAACTCGTGCCATGGCCAAACCCTGCCACGTCCTGACGCGTGCCATGGCCATGTCCTAACGCGTCCTGACACGTTCCATGGCCATATCCTGCCATGTCCTGCAACGTCTTGACTCGTGGCATGGCCATGCCCTGCCATGTCCTGACGTGTGCCATGGCCATATCCTGCCATGACCAGCGACGTCCCGACTCGTGCCATGGCCAAGCCCCGCCACGTCCTGACGCATCCCGCTACGTGCCATGGCCATGTCCTGCCATGTCCTGTGACATCCTAACTTGTGCCATGACCACGCCCTGCCATGTCCTTACGCGTGCCATGGCCATGTCTTGCGACGTACTGACACGCACCATCGCCATATCCTGCCATGACTTGCGACGTGATGACTCGTGCCATGGCCACGCCCTGCCATGTCCTGACGCGTCCTGACACGTGCCATGGCCATGTCCTGACACGTCCTGCGAGGTCCCGACTCGTGCCATGGCCACGCCCTGCCATGTCCTGCGACGTCCCGACTCGTGCCATGGCCACGCCCTGCCACGTCCTGACGCGTCCTGACACGTACCATGGCCATATCCTGCCATGTCCTGCAACGTCCTAACTTGTGCCATGACCACGCCCTTCCACGTCTTGACACGTGCCATGGCCATGTCCAGCGACGTCCTAACTCGTTCCATGGCCACGCCCTGCCACGTCCTGACGCGTGCCATGGCCATGTCCTGACACGTCCTGACACGTACCATGGCCATATCCTGCCATGTCCTGCGACGTCTTGACTCGTGGCATGGCCACGCCCTGCCATGTCTTGACGCGTCCTGACACGTACCATGGCCATATCCTGCCATGTCCTGCGACATCTTCACTCGTGCTATGGTCTCGCCCTTCCATGTCCTGCCGCGTCCTGACACGTGCCATGGCCATGTCCTGCGATGTCCTAACTTGTGCCATGACCACGCCCTGCCACGTCCTGACGTGTGCCATGGCCATGTCCTGCGACGTCCTGACTCGTGCCATCGCCACACCCTGCCATGTACTGTGACGTCCCGACTCGTGCCATGGCCACGCACTGCTATGTCCTGATGCGTCCTCACACGTTCCATGGCCATGTCCTGATACGTCCTGCGACGTCCCGACTCGGGCCATGGCTACGCCCTGCCATCTCCTGCGACGTCCCGACTCGTGCCATGGCCACGCCCTGCCATGTCCTGACGCGTCTTGACAAGTGCCATGGCAATGTCCTGAAGCGTCCTGACACGTGCCACGGCCACGCCCTACCATGTCCTGCGACGTCCCAACTCGTGCCATGGCCACGCTCTTCCATGTCCTGACGCGTCCGGACACGTGCCATGGCCATGTCCTGAAACGTCCTTCGACGTCCCGACTCTTGCCATGGCCACGCCCTGCCATGTCCTGCGACTTCCCGACTCGTGCCATGGCCACGCCCTGCCATGTCCTGTCGCGTCCTGACACGTGCCATGTCCATGTCTTGCGACGTCATAACATGTGCCATGACCACACCCTGCCACGTCATGACGCGTGCATTGGCCACACCCTGCCACGTCATGACGTGTGCCATGGCCACACCCTGCCACGTCATGACGCGTGCCATGGCCATGTCCTGACGCGTCCAGACACGTACCATGGACATATCCTGCCATGTCCTGCGACGTCTTGACTCGTGCGTCCTGACACGAGCCATGTCCTGATGCGTCCTGACACGTGCCATGTCCATGTCCTGCGACGTTATAACTTTATCATGACCACCCCTTGCCATGTCATGACGTGTGCCATCGCCACACCCTGCCACGTAATGACGAGTGCCATGGCTTCACCCTGCCATGTCCTGCGACGTCCCAACTCGTGCCATGGCCACACCCTTCCACGTCCTGACGCGTCCTGACACGTACCATGGCCATATCCTGCCATGTCATGCAACCTCCTAACTTGTGCCATGACCACGCCCAGCCACTTCCTGGGACATCCTGACTCGTGCCATGGCCACACCCTGCCACGTCCTGACGCGTGCCATGGCCATGTCCTGACGCGTCCTGACACGTACCATGGCCATATCCTGCCATGTCCTGCGACGTCTTGACTCGTGGCATGGCTACGCCTTGCCATGTCCTGACGCGTCCTGACACTTACCATGGCCATATCCTGCCATGTCTTGCGACGTCCTGACTCGTGCCATGCTCACGCCCTACCATGTCCTGACGCGTCATGACACGTGCAATGGCCATGTCCTGACACGTCGTGCAACGTCCCAACTCATGCCATGGCCACGCCCTACCATGTCTTGTGACGTCCTGACTCGTGCCATGGCCACGCCCTGCCATGTCCTGATGCGTCCTGACACGTGCCATGGCCATGTCCTGAAACGTCCTGCGACGTCCCGACTCGTGCCATGGCCACGCCCTGCCATGTCCTGCGACGTCCCGACTCGTGCCATGGCCACGCCCTGCCATGTCCTGACGCGTCCTGACACGTTCCATGGCCATGTCCTGCCATGTCCTGCGACGTCCTAACTTGTGCCATGACCACGCCCTGCCACGTCCTGACGCGTGCCATGGCCATGTCCTGACGCGTCCAGACACGTGCCATGGCCATATCCTGCAATGTCTTGCGACGTCTTGACTCGTGCCATGGCCACGCCCTGCCATGTCATGACGCATCCTGACACGTGCCATGGCCATGTCCTGACACGTCCTGCGAGGTCCAGACTCGTGCCATGGCCACGCCCTGCAATGTCTTGCGACGTCCCGACTCGTGCCATGACCTCGCGCCGCCACGTCCTGACGCGTCCTGACACGTACCATGGCCATATCCTGCCATGTCCTGCAACGTCCTAACTTGTGCCCAGACAACGTCCTGACGCGTGCCATCGCCATGTCCTGCGACGTCCTAACTCGTGCCATGGCCAGACCTTGCCACGTCCTAACGCGTGCCATGGCCATGTCCTGACGCGTCCTGACACGTTCCATGGCCATATCCTGCCATGTCTTGCGACGTCTTGACTCGTGGCATGGCCACGCCCTGCCATGTCCTGACACGTCCTGACACGTACCATGGCCATATCCTACCATGTCCTGCGACGTCCCGACTCGTGCCATGGCCACGCCCTGCCCTGTCCTGACGCGTCCTGACACGTGCCATGGCCACGCCCTGCCATGTCCTGATGCGTCCTGACACGTACCATGGCCATGTCCTGAAATGTCCTGCGACGTCCCGACTCTTGCCATGGCAATGCCCTTCCATGTCCTACGACGTCCCGACTTGTGCCATGGCCACGCCCTGCCATGTCCTCACGCGTCCTGACACGTTCCATGGCCATGTCCTGCCATGTCTTTCGACGTCCTAACATGTGCAATGACCACGCCCTGCCACGTCCTGACGCGTGCCATGGTCATGTCCTGACGCGTCCAGACACGTGCCATGGCCATATCCTGCAATGTCTTGCGACGTCTTGACTCGTGCCATGGCCACGCCCTGCCATGTCATGACGCATCCTGACACGTCCTGCGAGGTCCCGACTCGTGCCATGGCCACCCCCTGCAATGTCTTGCGACGTCCCGACTCGTGCCATGCCCTCGCCCCGCCACGACCCGACGCGTCCTGACACGTACCATGGCTATATCCTGCCATGTCCTGCAACGTCCTAACTTGTGCCCTGACAACGTCCTGAGTCGTGCCATGGCCATGTCCTGCGACGTCCTAACTCGTGCCATGGCCACACCCTGCCACGTCCTGACGCGTGCAATGGCCATTTCCTGACGCGTCCTGACACGTTCCATTGCCATATCCTGCCATGTCCTGCGACGTCTTGACTCGTGGCATGGCCACGCCCTGCCATGTCCTGACGCGTACCATGGCCATATCCTGCCATGTCCAGCCACATCCCGACTCGTGCCATGGCCACGCCCTGCCCTGTCCTGACGCGTCCTGACACGTGCCATGGCCATGTCCTGCCATGTCCTGCGACGTCCTTACTTGTGCCATGACCACGCCCTGCCACGTCCTAACGCGTGCCATGGCCATGTCCTGACGCGTCCAGACACGTACCATCGCCATATCCTGCCATGTCTTGCGACGTGTTGACTCGTGCCATGGCCACGCCCTGCCATGTCCTGACGCGTCCTGACACGTGCCATGGCCATGTCCTGACACGTCCTGCGAGGTCCCGACTCGTGCCATGGCCACGCCCTGCCATGTCCTGCGACGTCGCGACTCGTGCCATGGCCACGCCCTGCCACGTCCTGACGCGCCCTGACACGTACCATGGCCATATCCTGCCATGTCCTGCAATGTCCTAACTTGTGCCATGACCACGCCCTTCCACGTCCTGACGCGTGCCATGGCCATGTCCAGCGACGTCCTGACTCGTGCCATGGCCACGCCCTGCCACGTCCTGACGCGTGCCATGGCCATGTCCTGACACGTCCTAACACGTACCATGGCCATATCCTGCCATGTCCTGCGACGTCTTGACTCGTGGCATGGCAACGCCCTGCCATGTCCTGATGCGTCCTGACACGTACCATGGCCATATCCTGCCATGTCCTGCGACATCTTGACTCGTGCTATGGCCTCGCCCTTCCATGTCCTGACGCGTCCTGACACGTGCCATGGCCAAATCCTGCAATGTCTTGCGACGTCTTGACTCGTGCCATGGCCACGCCCTGCCATGTCATGACGCATATTGACACGTGCCATGGCCATGTCCTGACACGTCCTGCGAGGTCCAGACTCGTGACATGGCCACGCCCTGCAATGTCTTGCGACGTCCCGACTCGTGCCATGACCTCGCCCCGCCACGTCCTGACGCGTCCTGACACGTACCATGGCCATATCCTGCCATGTCCTGCAACGTCCTAACTTGTGCCCAGACAACGTCCTGACGCGTGCCATCGCCATGTCCTGCGACGTCCTAACTCGTGCCATGGCCACACCCTGCCACGTCCTGACTCGTTCAATGGCAGTTTCCTGACGCGTCATGACACTTTCCATTGCCATATCCTGCCATGTCCTGCGATGTCTTGACTCGTGGCATGGCCACGCCCTGCCATGTCCTGACGCGTACCATGGCCATATCCTGCCATGTCCAGCGACGTCCCGACTCGTGCCATGGCCACGCCCTGCCCTGTCCTGACGCGTCCTGACACGTGCCATGGCCACGCCCTGCCATGTCCTGATGCGTCCTGACACGTACCATGGCCATGTCCTGAAATGTCCTGCGACGTCCCGACTCTTGCCATGGCAATGCCCTTCCATGTCCTGCGACGTCCCGACTTGTGCCATGGCCACGCCCTGCCATGTCCTCACGCGTCCTGACACGTTCCATGGCCATGTCCTGCCATGTCTTTCGACGTCCTAACATGTGCAATGACCACGCCCTGCCACGTCCTGACGCGTGCCATGGTCATGTCCTGACGCGTCCAGACACGTGCCATGGCCATATCCTGCAATGTCTTGCGACGTCTTGACTCGTGCCATGGCCACGCCCTGCCATGTCATGACGCATCCTGACACGTGCCATGGCCATGTCTTGACACGTCCTGCGAGGTCCCGACTCGTGCCATGGCCACGCCCTGCCATGTCTTGCGACGTCCCGACTCGTGCCATGGCCTCGCCCTGCCACGTCCTGACGCGTCCTGACACGTACCATGACCATATCCTGCCATGTCCTGCAACGTCCTAACTTGTGCCCTGACCACGTCCTGACGCGTGCCATGGCCATGTCCTGCGACGTCCTAACTCGTGCCATGGCCACACCCTGCCACGTCCTGACGCGTGCCATGGCCATTTCCTGACGCGTCCTGACACGTTCCATTGCCATATCCTGCCATGTCCTGCGACGTCTTGACTCGTGGCATGGCCACGCCCTGCCATGTCCTGACGCGTACCATGGCCATATCCTGCCATGTCCAGCCACATCCCGACTCGTGCCATGGCCACGCCCTGCCCTGTCCTGACGCGTCCTGACACGTGCCATGGCCATGTCCTGCCATGTCCTGCGACATCCTTACTTGTGCCATGACCACGCCCTGCCATGTCCTTACGCGTGCCATGGCCATGTCCTGCGACGTCCTGACATGTACCATCGCCATATCCTGCCATGTCTTGCGACGTGATGACTCGTGCCATGGCCACTCCCTGCCATGTCATGACGCGTCCTGACACGTGCCATGGCCATGTCCTGACACGTCCTGCGAGGTCCCGACTCGTGCCATGGCCACGCCCTGCCATGTCCTGCGACGTCGCGACTCGTGCCATGGCCACGCCCTGCCACGTCCTGACGCGCCCTGACACGTACCATGGCCATATCCTGCCATGTCCTGCAACGTCCTAACTTGTGCCATGACCACGCCCTTCCACGTCCTGACGCGTGCCATGGCCATGTCCAGCGACGTCCTGACTCGTGCCATGGCCACGCCCTGCCACGTCCTGACGCGTGCCATGGCCATGTCCTGACACGTCCTAACACGTACCATAGCCATATCCTGCCATGTCCTGCGATGTCTTGACTCGTGGCATGGCCACGCCTTGCCATGTCCTGATGCGTCCTGACACGTACCATGGCCATATCATGCCATGTCCTGCGACATCTTGACTCGTGCTATGGTCTCGCCCTTCCATGTCCTGCCGCGTCCTCACACGTGCCATGGCCATGTCCTGCGATGTCCTAACTTGTGCCATGACCACGCCCTGCCACGTCCTGACGTGTGCCATGGCCATGTCCTGCGACGTCCTGACTCGTGCCATGGCCACGCCCTGCCATGTCCTGTGACGTCCCGACACGTGCCACGGTCACGCCCTACCATGTCCTGCGACGTCCCGACTCGTGCCATGGCCACGCCCTTCCATGTCCTGACGCGTCCGGACACGTGCCATGGCCATGTCCTGAAACGTCCTGCGACGTCCCGACTCGTTCCATGGCAACGCCCTACCATGTCCTACGAAGTCCCGACTCGTGCCATGGCCACGCCCTGCCATGTCCTGCCGCGTCCTGACACGTGCCATGTCCATGTCTTGCGACGTCATAACATGTGCCATGACCACACCCTGCCACGTCATGACGCGTGCCATGGCCACACCCTGCCATGTCATGACGTGTGCCATGGCCACACCCTGCCACGTCATGACGCGTGCCATGGCCATGTCCTGACGCGTCCAGACACGTACCATGGCCATATCCTGCCATGTCCTGCGACGTCTTGACTCGTGCCATGGCCACGCCCTGCCATGTCCTGACGCGTCCTGACACGTGCCATGGCCATATCCTAACACGTCGTGCGAGGTCCCGACTCGTGCCATGGCAACGCCCTGCCATGTCTTGCGTCGTCCTGACAAGTGCCATGGCCATGTCCTGATGCATCCTGACACGTGCCGTGGCCACGCCCTGCCATGTCCTGCGACGTCCTGACTTGTGCCATGGCCACGCCCTTCCATGTCCTGATGCGTCCGGACACGTGCTATGGCCGTGTCCTTATGCGTCCTAACACGTGCTATGGCCATATCCCGATGCGTCCTAATACGTGCCATGGCCATGTCCTGACGCATCCTCCGACGTTCCGACTCGTGCCATGGCCAAGCCCTGCCATGTCCTGCCGCGTCCTGACACGTCCCATGTCCATGTCCTGCGATGTCCTAACTTGTGCAATGACCACACCCTGCCACGTCATGTCGCGTGCCATGGCCACACCCTGCCACGTCATGACGCGTGCCATGGCCTCACCCTGCCACGTCCTGACGCGTCCATACACGTACCATTGCCATGTCCTGCGACGTCGTAACTCGTGCCATGGCCACGCCCTGCCATGTCCTGACGCGTCCTGACACGTGCCATGGCCACGTCCTAACACGTTCTGCTAGGTCCCGACTCGTGCCGTGGCCAAGCCCTGCCATGTCCTGCCGCGTCCTGACACGTGCCATGTCCATGTCCTGCGACGTCATAACTTGTGCCATGACCACACCCTGCCACGTCATGACGTGTGCCATGGCCACACCCTGCCACGTCATGACGCGTGCCATGGCCTCACCCTGCCATGTCCTGCGACGTCCCAACTCGTGCCATGGCCACACCCTTCCACGTCCTGACGCGTCCTGACACGTACCATGGCCATATCCTGCCATGTCATGCAACCTCCTAACTTGTGCCATGACCACGCCCAGCCACGTCTTGTGACATCCTGACTCGTGCCATGGCCAGACCCTGCCACGTCCTGACGCGTGCCATGGCCATGTCCTGACGCGTCCTGACACGTTCCATGGCCATATCCTGCCATGTCCTGCGACGTCTTGACTCGTGGCATTGCTACGCCTTGCCATGTCCTGACGCGTCCTGACACGTACCATGGCCATATCCTGCCATGTCTTGCAACGTCCTGACTCGTGCCATGCTCACGCCCTACCATATCCCGACGCGTCATGACACGTGCAATGGCCATGTCCTGACATGTCGTGCAACGTCCCAAATCATGCCATGGCCACGCTCTACCATGTCTAGTGATGTCCTGACTCGTGCCATGGCCACGCCCTGCCATGTCCTGCGACGTCCCGACTCGTGCCATGGCCATGCCCTGCCATGTCCTGACGCGTGCTGACACGTTCCATGGCCATGTTCTGCCATGACTTGCGACGTCCTAACTTGTGCCATGACCACGCCATGCCACGTCCTGACGCGTGCCATGGCCATGTCCTGACGCGTCCAGACACGTGCCATGGCCATATCCTGCAATGTCTTGCGACGTCTTGACTCGTGCCATGGCCACGCCCTGCCCTGTCACGACGCACCCTGACACGTGCCATGGCCATGTCCTGACACGTCCTGCGAGGTCCAGACTCGTGCCATGGCCACGCCCTGCAATGTCTTGCGACGTCCCGACTCGTGCCATGACCTCGCCCCGCCACGTCCTGACGCGTCCTGACACGTACCATGGCCATATCCTGCCATGTCCTGCAACGTCCTAACTTGTGCCCTGACAACGTCCTGACGCGTGCCATCGCCATGTCCTGCAACGTCCTAACTCGTGCCATGGCCACACCCTGCCACGTCCTGACGCGTGCAATGGCAGTTTCTTGACGCGTCCTGACACGTTCCATTGCCATATCCTGCCATGTCCTGCGATGTCTTGACTCGTGGCATGGCCACGCCCTGCCATGTCCTGACGCGTACCATGGCCATATCCTGCCATGTCCAGCGACGTCTCGACTCGTGCCATGGCCACGCCCTGCCCTGTCCTGACGCGTCCTGACACGTGCCATGGCCACGCCCTGCCATGTCCTGATGCGTCCTGACATGTGCCATGGCCATGTCCTGAAATGTCCTGCGACGTCCCGACTCTTGCCATGGCCACGCACTGCCATGTTCTGCGACGTCCCGACTCGTGCCATGGCCACGCCCTGCCATGTCCTGACGCGTCCTGACACGTTCCATGGCCATGTCTTGCCATGTCTTGCGACGTCCTAACATGTGCAATGACCACGCCCTGCCACGTCATGACGCGTGCCATGGTCATGTCCTGACGCGTCCAGACACGTGCCATGGCCATATCCTGCAATGTCTTGCGACGTCTTGACTCGTGCCATGGCCACGCCCTGCCATGTCCTGACGCGTCCTAACACGTGCCATGGCCATGTCCCGACTCGTGCCATGCCCCGCCCTGCCATGTCTTGCCACGTCCCGACTCGTGCCATAGCCACGTCCTGACGCGTCCTGACACGTACCATGGCCATATCCTGCCATGTCCTACAACGTCCTAACTTGTGCCATGACCACGCCCTTCCATGTCGTGACGCGTGCCATGGCCATGTCCTGCGACAACCTGACTCGTGCCATGGCCACACCCTGCCACGTCCTGACTCGTGCCATGGCCATGTCCTGACGCGTCCTGACACGTACCATGGCCATATCCTGCCATGTCCTGCGACGTCTTGACTCGTGGCATGGCCACGCCCTGCCATGTCCTGACGCGTACCATGGCCATATCCTGCCATGTCCAGCGACGTCCCGACTCGTGCCATGGCCACGCCCTTCCCTGTCCTGATACGTGTCATGGCCATGTCCTGCCATGTCCTGCGACATCCTTACTTGTGCCATGACCACGCCCTGCCATGTCCTTACGCATGCCATGGCCATGTCTTGCGACGTGATGACTCGTGCCATGTCTTGCGACGTGATGACTCGTGCCATGGCCACTCCCTGCCATGTCCTGACGCGTCCTGACACGTGCCATGGCCATGTCCTGACACGTCTTGCGAGGTCCGGACTCGAGCCAATGCCACGCCCTGCCATGTCCTGCGACGTCGCGACTCGTGCCATGGCCACGCCCTGCCACGTCCTGACGCGCCATGACACGTACCATGCCCATATCCTGCCATGTCCTGCAACGTCCTAACTTGTGCCATGACCACGCCCTTCCACGTCCTGACGCGTGCCATGGCCATGTCCAGCGACATCCTGACTCGTTCCATGGCCACGCCCTGCCACGTCCTGACAGTTGCCATGGCCATGTCCTGCGACGTCCTGACTCGTGCCATGGCCACGCCCTGCCATGTCATGTGACGTCCCGACACGTGCCACGGCCACACCCTACCATGTCCTGCGACGTCCTGACTCGTGCCACGGCCACGTCCTTCCATGTCCTGACGCGTCCTGACACGTGCCATGGCCATGTCCTGAAACGTCCTGCAAGGTCCAGACTCCTTCCATGGCCACGCCCTGCCATGTCCTGCGACGTTCCGACTCGTTCCATGGCCACGCCCTGCCACGTCCTGACGCGCCCTGACACATACCATGGCCATATCCTTCCATGTCCTGCAACGTCCTAACTCGTGCCATGGCCACGCCCTGCCACGTCCTGACGCGCCCTGACACATACCATGGCCATATCCTTCCATGTCCTGCAACGTCCTAACTTGTGCCATGGCCACGCCCTGCCATGTCCTGACGCGTGCCATGGCCATGTCCTGACGCGTCCAGACACGTACCATGGCCATATCCTGCCATGTCCTGCGACGTCTTGACTCGTGCCATGGCCACGCCCTGCCATGTCCTGACGCGTCCTGACACGTGCCATGGCCATGTCCTAACACGTCGTGCGAGGTCCCGACTCGTGCCATGGCAACGCCCTGCCATGTCCTGCGACGTCCTGACAAGTGCCATGGCCATGTCCTGATGCGTCCTGACACGTGCCATGGCCACGCCCTGCCATGTCCTGCGACATCCCGACTCGTGCCATGGCCACGCCCTTCCATGTCCTGACGCGTCCGGACACGTGCTATGGCCATGTCCTTATGCGTCCTAACACGTGCTATGGCCATATCCCGATGCGTCCTAATACGTGCCATGGCCATGTCCTGACGCATTCTCCGACGTTCCGACTCGTGCCATGGCCAAGCCCTGCCATTTCCTGCCGCGTCCTGACACGTCCCATGTCCATGTCCTGCGATGTCCTAACTTGTGCCATGACCACACCCTGCCACGTCATGACGCGTGCCATGGCCACACCCTGCCACGTCATGACGCGTGCCATGGCCTCACCCTGCCACGTCCTGACGCGTCCAGACACGTACCATGGCCATATCCTGCCATGTCCTGCGACGTCGTAACTCGTGCCATGGCAACGCCCTGCAATGTCCTGACGCGTCCTGACACGTGCCATGGCCACGTCCTAACACGTCCTGCAAGGTCCCGACTCGTGCCGTGGCCAAGCCCTGCCATGTCCTGCCGCGTCCTGACACGTGCCATGTCCATGTCTTGCGACGTCATAACTTGTTCCAAGACCACACCCTACCACGTCATGACGTGTGCCATGGCCACACCCTGCCACGTCATGACGAGTGCCTTGGCCTCACCCTGCCATGTCCTGCGACGTCTTGACTCGTGGCATTGCCACGCCCTGCAATGAGCTGACGCGTCCTGACACGTACCATGGCCATATCCTGCCATGTCCTGATGTGTCCTGACACGTTCCATGGCAATGTCCTGATGCGTCCGGACACGTGCCACGGCCACGCCCTACCATGTCCTGCGACGTCCCGACTCATGCCATGGCTACGCCCTTCCATGTCCTGACGCATCCAGACACGTGCTATGGCCATGTCCTTATGCATCCACACACGTGCCATGGCCACATCCCGATGCGTCCTGATACGTGCCATGGCCATGTCCTGACGTATCCTGCGACGTTTCGTCTCGTGCCATGGCCACGCCCTGCCATGTCTTGTGACGTCCCAACTCGTGCCATGGCCACGCCCGGCCATGTCCTGCCGCGTCCTGACACGTGCCATGTCCATGTCTTGCGACATCATAACTTGTGCCATGACCACACCCTGCCACGTCATGACGCGTGCCATGGCCACACCCTGCCACGTCATGACGTGTGCCATGGCCACACCCTGCCACGTCATGACGCGTGCCATGGCCATGTCCTGACGCGTCCAGACACGTACCATGGCCATATCCTGCCATGTCCTGCGACGTCTTGACTCGTGCCATGGCCACGCCCTGCCATGTCCTGACGCGTCCTGACACGTGCCATGGCCATGTCCTAACACGTCGTGCGAGGTCCCGACTTGTGCCATGGCAACACCCTGCCATGTCCTGCGACGTCCTGACAAGTGCCATGGCCATGTCCTGATGCGTCCTGACACGTGCTGTGGCCACGCCCTGTCATGTCCTGCGACGTGCCGACTCGTGCCATGGCCACGCCCTTCCATGTCCTGACGCGTCCGGACACGTGCTATGGCCATGTCCTTATACGTCCTAACACGTGCTATGGCCATATCCCGATGCGTCCTAATACGTGCCATGGCCATGTGCTGACGTATCCTCCGACGTTCCGACTCGTGCCATGGCCAAGCCCTGCCATGTCCTGCCGCGTCCTGACACGTCCCATGTCCATGTCCTGCGATGTCCTAACTTGTGCCATGACCACACCCTGCCACGTCATGACGCGTGCCATGGCCACACCATTCCACGTCATGACGCGTGACATGGCCTCACCCTGCCACGTCCTGACGCGCCAGACACGTACCATGGCCATATCCTTCTATGTCCTGCGACGTCGTAACTCGTGCCATGGCCACGCCCTGCCATGTCCTGACGCGTCCTGACACGTGCCATGGCCATGACCTGACACGTCCTGCGAGGTCCCGACTCGTGCCATGGCCAAGCCCTGCCATGTCCTGCCGCGTCCTGACACGTGCCATGTCCATGTCCTGCGACGTCATAACTTGTGCCATGACCACACCCTGCCACGTCATGACGTGTGCCATGGCCACACCCTGCCACGTCATGACGCATGCCATGGCCTCACCCTGCCATGTCTTTCGACGTCCCAACTCGTTCCATGGCCACACCTTTCCACGTCCTGACGCGTCCTGACACGTACCATAGCCATATCCTGCCATGTCATGCAACCTCCTAACTTGTGCCATGACCACGCCCAGCCACTTCCTGGGACATCCTGACTCGTGCCATGGCCACACCCTGCCACGTCCTAACGCGTGCCATGGCCATGTCCTGACGCGTCCTGACACGTACCATGGCCATATCCTACCATGCCCTGCGACGTCTTGACTCGGGGCATGGCCACGCCTTGCCATGTCCTGACGCGTCCTGACACGTACCATGGCCATATCCTGCCATGTCTTGCGACGTCCTGGCTCGTGCCATGCTCACGCCCTACCATATCCCGACGCGTCATGACACGTGCGATGGCCATGTCCTGACACGTAGTGCAATGTCCCAACTCAAGCCATGGCCACGCCCTGCCATGTCCTGATGTGTCCTGACACGTGCCATGGCCATGTCCTGAAACGTCCTGCGACGTCCCGACTCTTGCCATGGCCACGCCCTGCCATGTCCTGCGACGTCCCGACTCGTGCCATGGCCACGCCCTGCCATGTCCTGACGCGTCCTGACACGTTCCATGGCCATGTCCTGCCATGTCTTGCGACGTCCTAACTTGTGCCATGACCACGCCCTGCCACGTCCTGACGCGTGCCATGGCCATGTCCTGACGTGTCCAGACACGTGCCATGGCCATATCCTGCAATGTCTTGCGACGTCTTGACTCGTGCCATGGCCACGCCCTGCCATGTCATGACGCATCCTGACACGTGCCATGGCCATGTCCTGACACGTCCTGCGAGGTCCCGACTCGTGCCATGGCCACGCCCTGCAATGTCTTGCGACGTCCCGACTCGTGCCATGACCTCGCCCCGCCACGTCCTGACGCGTCCTGACACGTACCATGGCCATATCCTGCCATGTCCTGCAACGTCCTAACTTGTGCCCTGACAACGTCCTGACGCGTGCCATGGCCATGTCCTGCGACGTCCTAACTCGTGCAATGGCCACACCCTTCCACGTCCTGACGCGTGCATTGGCCATTTCCTAACGCGTCCAGACATGTTCCATTGCCATATCCTGCCATGTCCTGCGACGTCCCAACTCGTGCCATGGCCACGCCCGGCCATGTCCTGCTGCGTCCTGACACGTGCCATGTCCATGTCTTGCGACGTCATAACATGTGCCATGACCACACCCTGCCACGTCATGACGCGTGCCATGGCCACACCCTGCCACGTCATGACGTGTGCCATGGCCACACCCTGCCACGTCATGACGCGTGCCATGGCCATGTCCTGACGCGTCCAGACACGTACCATGGCCATATCCTTCAATGTCCTGCGACGTCTTGACTCGTGGCATGGCCACGCCCTGCCATGTCCTGATGCGTACCATAGCCATATCCTGCCATGTCCTGCGACATCCCGACTCGTGCCATGGCCACGCCCTGCCATGTCCTGACGCATCCTGACACGTTCCATGGCCATGTCCAGCCATGTCCAGCCACGTCCCGACTCGTGCCATGGCCACGCCCTGCCCTGTCCTGACGCGTCCTGACACGTGCCATGGCCATGTCGTGCCATGTCCTGCGACGTCCTGACTCGTGCCATGGCCACACCTTGCCACGTTCTGACGCGTGCCATAGCCATGTCCTGACGCGTCCAGACACGTACCATCGCCATACCCTGCCATGTCTTGCGACGTGATGACTCGTGCCATGGCCACGCCCTGCCATGTCCTGACGCGTCCTAACACGTGCCATGGCCATGTCCTGACACGTCCTGCGAGGTCCCGACTCGTGCCATGGCCACGCCCTGCCATGTCTTGCGACGTCGCGACTCGTGCCATGGCCACGCCCTGCCACGTCCTGACGCGCCCTGACACGTACCATGCCCATATCCTGCCATGTCCTGCAACGTCCTAACTTGTGCCATGACCACTCCCTTCCACGTCCTGACGCGTGCCATGGCCATGTCCAGCGACGTCCTGACTCGTTCCATGGCCACGCCCTGCCACGTCCTGACGCGTGCCATGGCCATGTCCTGACACGTCCTAACACGTACCATGGCCATATCCTGCCATGTCCTGCGACGTCTTGACTCGTGGCATGGCCACGCCTTGCCATGTCCTGATGCGTCCTGACACGTACCATGGCCATATCCTGCCATGTCCTGCGACATCTTGACTCGTGCTATGGCCTCGCCCTTCCATGTCCTGCCGCGTCCTGACACGTGCCATGGCCATGTCCTGCCATGTCCTGTGAGGTCCTGACTCGTGCCATGACCACGCCCTGCCACGTCCTGACGCGTGCCATGGCCATGTCCTGCGACGTCCTGACTCGTGCCATGGCCACGCCCTGCCATGTCCTGTGACGTCCCGACTCGTGCCATGGCCACGCACTGCCATGTCCTGATGCGTCCTGACACGTTCCATGGCCATGTCCTGATACGTCCTGCGACGTCCCGACTCGGGCCATGGCCACGCCCTGCCATGTCCTGCGACGTCCCGACTCGTGCCATGGCCACGCCCTGCCATGTCCTGACGCATCTTGACAAGTGCCATGGCAATGTCCTGATGCGTCCTGACACGTGCCACGGCCACGCCCTACCATGTCCTGCGACGTCCCGACTCGTGCCATGGCCACGCCCTTCCATGTCCTGACGCGTCCGGACACGTGCTATGGCCATGTCCTTATGCATCCACACACGTGCCATGGCCATATCCCGATGCGTCCTGATACGTGCCATGGCCATGTCCTGACGTATCCTGCGACGTTTCGTCTCGTGCCATGGCCACGCCCTGCCATGTCCTGCGACGTCCCAACTCGTGCCATGGCCATGCCCTGCCATGTCCTGCCGCGTCCTGACACGTGCCATGTCCATGTCTTGCGACGTCATAACTTGTGCCATGACCACACCCTGCCACGTCATGACGCGTGCCATGGCCACACCCTGCCACTGCATGACGCGTGCCATGGCCACACTCTGCCACGTCATGACGTGTGCCATGGCCACACCCTGCCACGTCATGACCCGTGCCATGGCCCTGTCCTGACGCGTCCAGACACGTACCATGGCCATATCCTGCCATGTCCTGCGACGTCTTGACTCGTGCCATGGCCACGCCCTGCCATGTCCTGACGCGTCCTGACACGTGCCATGGCCATGTCCTAACACGTCGTGCGAGGTCCCGACTCGTGCCATGGCAACGCCCTGCCATGTCCTGCGACGTCCTGACAAGTGTCATGGCCATGTCCTGATGCGTCCTGACACGTGCCGTGGCCACGCCCTGCCATGTCCTGCGACGTCCCGACTCGTGCCATGGCCACACCCTTCCATGTCCTGACGCGTCCGGACACGTGCCATGGCCATGTCCTGACGCATCCTCAGACGTTCTGACTCGTGCCATGGCCAAGCCCTGCCATGTCATGCCGCGTCCTGACACGTCCCATGTCCATGTCCTGCGATGTCCTTACTTGTGCCATGACCACACCATGCCACGTCATGACGCGTGCCATGGCCACACCGTGCCACGTCATGACGCGTGCCATGGCCTCACCCTGCCACGTCCTGACGCGTGCCATGGCCATGTCCTGACGCGTCCAGACACGTACCATGGCCATATCCTGCCATGTCCTGCGACGTCGTGACTCGTGCCATGGCCACGCCCTGCCATGTCCTGACGCGTCCTGACACGTGCCATGGCCATGTCCTGACACGTCCTGCGAGGTCCCGACTCGTGCCATGGCCACGCCCTGCCATGTCCTGCGACGTCCCAACTCGTGCCATGGCCATGCCCTTCCACGTCCTGATGAGTCCTGACACGTACCATGGCCATATCCTGCCATGTCATGCAACCTTCTAACTTGTGCCATGGCCACGCCCTGCCATGTCCTGCGACATCCCAACTCGTGCCATGGCCACGCCCTGCCATGTCCTGCCGCGTCCTGACACGTGCCATGTCCATGTCTTGCGACGTCATAACTTGTGCCATGACCACACCCTGCGACGTCCTGACTCGTGCCATCGCCACACCTTGCCACGTCCTGACACGTGCCATGGCCATATCTTTCCATGTCCTGCGACATCTTGACTCGTGGCATTGCCACGCCCTGCCATGTCCTGACGCGTCCTAACACGTACCATGGCCATATCCTGCCATGTCCTGCGACGTCCCGACTCGTGCCATGGCCACGCCCTGCCATGTCCTGACGCGTCCTGACACGTGCCATGGCCATGTCCTAACACGTCGTGCGAGGTCCCGACTTGTGCCATGGCAACACGCTGCCATGTCCTGCGATGTCCTGACAAGTGCCATGTCCATGTCCTGATGCGTCCTGACACGTGCTGTGGCCACGCCCTGTCATGTCCTGCGACGTGCCGACTCGTGCCATGGCCACACCCTTCCATGTCCTGACGCGTCCGGACACGTGCTATGGCCATGTCCTAATGCGTCCGGACACGTGCTACGGCCATGTCCATATGCGTCCTAACACGTGCCATGCCCACGCCCTGCCATGTCCTGCGACGTCCCGACTCGTGCCATGGCCACGCCCTGCCATGTCCTGCCGCGTCCTGACACGTGCCATGGCCATGTCCTGCGAAGTCCTAACTCGTGCCATTGCCACACCCTGCCACGTCCTGATGCGTGCCATGGCCACCACCTGCCACGTCAAGACTCGTGACATGGCCTCACCCTGCCACGTCCTGACGCGTCCAGACACGTACCATCGCCATATCCTTCCATGTCTTGCGACGTGTTGACTCGTGCCATGGCCACGCCCTGCCATGTCCTGACGCGTCCTGACACGTGCCATGGCCATGTCCTGACACGTCCTGCGAGGTCCCGACTCGTGCCATGGCCACGCCCTGCCATGTCCTGCCGCGTCCTGACACGTGCCATGTCCATGTCCTGCGACGTCATAACTTGTGCCATGACCACACCCTGCCACGTCATGACGTGTGCCATGGCCACACCCTGCCACGTCATGACGCGTGCCATGGCCTCACCCTGCCATGTCCTGCGACGTCCCAACTCGTGCCATGGCCACGCCCTTCCACGTCCTGACGCGTCCTGACACGTACCATGGCCATATCCTGCCATGTCATGCAACCTCCTAACTTGTGCCATGACCACGCCCAGCCACTTCCTGGGACATCCTGACTCGTGCCATGGCCACACCCTGCCACGTCCTGACGCGTGCCATGGCCATGTCCTGACGCGTCCTGACACGTACCATGGCCATATCCTGCCATGTCCTGCGACGTCTTGACTCGTGGCATGGCCACGCCTTGCCATGTCCTGACGCGTCCTGACACGTACCATGGCCATATCCTGCCATGTCTTGCGACGTCCTGACTCGTGCCATGCTCACGCCCTACCATGTCCTGACGCGTCATGACACGTGCAATGGCCATGTCCTGACACGTCGTGCAACGTCCCAACTCATGCCATGGCCACGCCCTACCATGTCTTGTGACGTCCTGACTCGTGCCATGGCCACGCCCTGCCATGTCCTGATGTGTCCTGACACGTGCCATGGCCATGTCCTGAAACGTCCTGCGACGTCCCGACTCGTGCCATGGCCACGCCCTGCCATGTCCTGCGACGTCCCGACTCGTGCCATGGCCACGCCCTGCCATGTCCTGACGCGTCCTGACACGTTCCATGGCCATGTCCTGCCATGTCTTGCGACGTCCTAACTTGTGCCATGACCACGCCCTGCCACGTCCTGACGCGTGCCATGGCCATGTCCTGACGCGTCCAGACACGTGCCATAGCCATATCCTGCAATGACTTGCGACGTCTTGACTCGTGCCATGGCCACGCCCTGCCATGGCCATGTCCTGACACGTGCCATGGCCATGTCCTGACACGTCCTGCGAGGTCCCGACTCGTGCCATGGCCACGCCCTGCAATGTCTTGCGACGTCCCGACTCGTGCCATGACCTCGCCCCGCCACGTCCTGACGCGTCCTGACACGTACCATGGCCATATCCTGCCATGTCCTGCAACGTCCTAACTTGTGCCCTGACAACGTCCTGACGCGTGCCATGGCCATGTCCTGCGACGTCCTAACTCGTGCCATGGCCACACCCTGCCACGTCCTGACGCGTGCAATGGCCATTTCCTGACGCGTCCTGACACGTTCCATTGCCATATCCTGCCATGTCCTGCGACGTCTTGACTCGTGGCATGGCCACGCCCTGCCATGTCCTGACGCGTACCATGGCCATATCCTGCCATGTCCAGCGACGTCCCGACTCGTGCCATGGCCACGCCCTGCCCTGTCCTGACGCGTCCTGACACGTGCCATGGCCATGTCCTGCCATGTCCTGCGACGTCCTTACTTGTGCCATGACCACGCCCTGCCATGTCCTTACGCGTGCCATGGCCATGTCCTGCGACGTCCTGACTCGTGCCATGGCCACACCCTGCCACGTTCTGACGCGTGCCATGGCCATGTCCTGACGCGTCCAGACACGTACCATCGCCATATCCTGCCATGTCTTGCGACGTGATGACTCGTGCCATGGCCACGCCCTGCCATGTCCTGACGCGTCCTGACACGTGCCATGGCCATGTCCTGACACGTCCTGCGAGGTCCCGACTCGTGCCAATGCCACGCCCTGCCATGTCCTGCGACGTCGCGACTCGTGCCATGGCCACGCCCTGCCACGTCCTGACGCGCCCTGACACGTACCATGCCCATATCCTGCCATGTCCTGCAACGTCCTAACTTGTGCCATGACCACGCCCTTCCACGTCCTGACGCGTGCCATGGCCATGTCCAGCGACGTCCTGACTCGTTCCATGGCCACGCCCTGCCACGTCCTGACGCGTGCCATGGCCATGTCCTGACACGTCCTAACACGTACCATGGCCATATCCTGCCATGTCCTGCGACGTCTTGACTCGTGGCATGGCCACGCCTTGCCATGTCCTGATGCGTCCTGACACGTACCATGGCCATATCCTGCCATGTCCTGCGACATCTTGACTCGTGCTATGGCCTCGCCCTTCCATGTCCTGCCCCGTCCTGACACGTGCCATGGCCATGTCCTGCGATGTCCTAACTTGTGCCATGACCACGCCCTGCCACGTCCTGACGCGTGCCATGGCCATGTCCTGCGACGTCCTGACTCGTGCCATGGCCACGCCCTGCCATGTCCTGTGACGTCCCGACTCGTGCCATGGCCACGCACTGCCATGTCCTGATGCGTCCTGACACGTTCCATGGCCATGTCCTGATACGTCCTGCGACGTCCCGACTCGGGCCATGGCCACGCCCTGCCATGTCCTGCGACGTCCCGACTCGTGCCATGGCCACGCCCTGCCATGTCCTGACGCGTCTTGACAAGTGCCATGGCCATGTCCTGATGCGTCCTGACACGTGTCACGGCCACGGCCTACCATGTCCTGCGACGTCCCGACTCGTGCCATGGCCTCGCCCTGCCACGTCCTGACGCGTCCTGACACGTACCATGACCATATCCTGCCATGTCCTGCAACGTCCTAACTTGTGCCCTGACCACGTCCTGCCATGTACTGACCCATCCTGACATGTGCCATGGCCATGTCCTGACGCATCCTGCGACGTCCCGACTCGTGCCATGGCCACGCCCTGCCATGTCCTGCGACGTCCCGACTCGTGCCATGGCCACGCCCTGCCATGTCCTGACGCGTCCTGACACGTGCCATGGCCATATCCTGCCATGTCCTGCGACGTCCTAACTTGTGCCATGACCACGCCCTGCCACGTCCTGACGCGTGCCATGGCCACACCCTGCCACGTCATGACGCGTGCCATGGCCACACTCTTCCACGTCATGACGTGTGCCATGGCCACACCCTGCCACGTCCTGACGCGTGCCATGGCCATGTCCTGACGCGTCCAGACACGTACCATGGCCATATCCTGCCATGTCCTGCGACGTCTTGACTCGTGCCATGGCCACGCCCTGCCATGTCCTGACGCGTCCTGACACGTGCCATGGCCATGTCCTGACACGTCCTGCGAGGTCCCGACTCGTGCCATGGCCACGCCCTGCCATGTCCTGCGACGTCCTGACTCGTGCCATGGCCACGCCCTGCCATGTCCTGACGCGTCCTGACACGTACCATGGCCACGCCCTGCCATGTCCTGCGACGTCCCGACTCGTGCCATGGCCACACCCTTCCATGTCCTGACGCGTCCGGACACGTGCCAGGGCCATGTCCTGACGCATCCTCAGACGTTCTGACTCGTGCCATGGCCAAGCCCTACCAAGTCCTGCCGCGTCCTGACACGTCCCATGTCCATGTCCTGCGATGTCCTTACTTGTGCCATGACCACACCCTGTTACGTCATGACGCGTGCCATGGCCACACCCTGCCACGTCATGACGAGTGCCATGGCCTCACCCTGCCACGTCCTGACGCGTCCAGACACGTACCATGGCTATATCCTGCCATGTCCTGCGATGTCGTAACTCGTGCCCTGGCCACGCCTTGCCATGTCCTGACGTGTCCTGAAACGTGCAATGGCCATGTCCTGACATGTCCTGTGGTGTCCCGACTCGTGCCATGGCCACGCCCTGCCATGTCCTGCGACGTCCCAACTCGTGCCATGGCCACGCCCTTCCACGTCCTGATGAGTCCTGACACGTACCATGGCCATATCCTGCCATGTCCTGCGATGTCCCGACTCGTGCCATGGCCACGCCCTGCCATGTCGTGTGACGTCCCGACTCATGCCATGGCCACGCCTTGCCATGTCCTGATGTGTCCTGACACGTTCCATGGCCATGTCCTGAAACGTCCTGCGACGTCCCGACTCAGGCCATGGCCACGCCCTGCCATGTCCTGCGACGTCCCGACTCGTGCCATGGCCACGCCCTGCTATGTCCTGACGCGTGTTGACCAGTGCCATGGCCATGTGCTGATGCGTCCTGACACGTGCCATGGCCACGCCCTGCCATGTCCTGCGACGTCCCGACTCGTGCCATGGCCACGCCCTTCCATGTCCTGACGCGTCCGGACACGTGTTATGTCCATGTCCTTATGTGTCCTAACACGTGCCATGGCCATGTCCTGATGCATCCTGCGACGTTCCGACTCGTGCCATGGCCAAGCCCTGCCATGTCCTGCCGCGTCCTGACACGTGCCATGTCCATGTCCTGCGACGTCATAACTTGTGCCATGACCACACCCTGCCACGTCATGACGTGTGCCATGGCCACACCCTGCCACGTCATGACGCGTGCCATGGCCTCACCCTGCCATGTCCTGCGACGTCCCAACTCGTGCCATGGCCACGCCCTTCCACGTCCTGACGCGTCCTGACACGTACCATGGCCATATCCTGCCATGTCATGCAACCTCCTAACTTGTGCCATGACCACGCCCAGCCACTTCCTGGGACATCCTGACTCGTGCCATGGCCACACCCTGCCACGTCCTGACGCGTGCCATGGCCATGTCCTGACGCGTCCTGACACGTACCATGGCCATATCCTGCCATGTCCTGCGACGTCTTGACTCGTGGCATGGCCACGCCTTGCCATGTCCTGACGCGTCCTGACACGTACCATGGCCATATCCTGCCATGTCTTGCGACGTCCTGACTCGTGCCATGCTCACGCCCTACCATGTCCTGACGCGTCATGACACGTGCAATGGCCATGTCCTGACACGTCGTGCAACGTCCCAACTCATGCCATGGCCACGCCCTACCATGTCTTGTGACGTCCTGACTCGTGCCATGGCCACGCCCTGCCATGTCCTGATGCGTCCTGACACGTGCCATGGCCATGTCCTGAAACGTCCTGCGACGTCCCGACTCGTGCCATGGCCACGCCCTGCCATGTCCTGCGACGTCCCGACTCGTGCCATGGCCACGCCCTGCCATGTCCTGACGCGTCCTGACACGTTCCATGGCCATGTCCTGCCATGTCTTGCGACGTCCTAACTTGTGCCATGACCACGCCCTGCCACGTCCTGACGCGTGCCATGGCCATGTCCTGACGCGTCCAGACACGTGCCACGGCCATATCCTGCAATGTCTTGCGACGTCTTGACTCGTGCCATGGCCACGCCCTGCCATGTCATGACGCATCCTGACACGTGCCATGGCCATGTCCTGACACGTCCTGCGAGGTCCCGACTCGTGCCATGCCACACCCTGCCACGTCCTGACGCGTGCCATGGCCATGTCCTGACGCGTCCAGACACGTGCCATGGCCATATCCTGCAATGTCTTGCGACGTCTTGACTCGTGCCATGGCCACGCCCTGCCATGTCATGACGCATCCTAACACGTGCCATGGCCATGTCCTGACACGTCATGCGAGGTCCCGACTCGTGCCATGGCCACACCCTGCAATGTCTTGCGACGTCCCGACTCGTGCCATGACCTCGCCCTGCCACGTCCTGACGCATCCTGACACGTGCCATGGCCATATACTGCCATGTCCTGCAACGTCCTAACTTGTGCCCTGACCACGTCCTGACGCGTGCCATGGCCATGTCCTGCGACGTCCTATCTCGTGCTATGGCCACACCCTGCCACGTCCTGACGCGTGCAATGGCCATTTCCTGACGCGTCCTGACACGTTCCATTTCCATATCCTGCCATGTCCTGCGACGTCTTGACTAGTGGCATGGCCACGCCCATCCATGTCCTGACGCGTCCTGACACTTAACATGGCCATATCCTACCATGTCTTGCGACGTCCTGACTCGTGCCATGGCCACGCCCTGCCCTGTCCTGACGCGTCCTGACACGTGCCATGGCCATGTCCTGCCATGTCCTGCGACGTCCTTACTTGTGCCATGACCACGCCCTGCCACGTCCTGACGCGTGCCATGGCCATGTCCTGCGACGTCCTGACTCGTGCCATGGCCACACCCTGCCACGTCCTGACGCGTGCCATGGCCATGTCCTGACGCGTCCAGACACGTACCATCGCCATATCCTTCCATGTCTTGCGACGTGTTTACTCGTGCCATGGCCACGCCCTGCCATGTCCTGACGCATCCTGACACGTGCAATGGCCATGTCCTGACACGTCCTGCGAGGTCCCGACTCGTGCCATGGCCACGCCCTGCCATGTCCTGCGACGTCGTGAGTCGTGCCATGGCCACGCCCTGCCACGTCCTGACGCGCCCTGACACGTACCACGCCCATATCCTGCCATGTCCTACAACGTCCTAACATGTGCCATGACCACGCCCTTTCACGTCCTGACGCGTGCCATGGCCATGTCCAGCGACGTCCTGACTCGAGCCATGGCCACGCCCTGCCACGTCCTGACGCGTGCCATGGCCATGTCCTGACACGTCCTAACACGTACCATGGCCATATCCTGCCATGTCCTGCGACGTCTTGACTCGTGGCATGGCCACGCCCTGCCATGTCCTGACGCGTCCTGACACGTACCATGGCCATATCCTGCCATGTCCTGCGACATCTTGACTCGTGCCATGGCCACGCCCTGCCATGTCCTGCCGCGTCCTGACACGTGCCATGGCCATGTCCTGCGACGTCCTAACTTGTGCCATGACCACGCCCTGCCACGTCCTGACGCGTGCCATGGCCATGTCCTGCGACGTCCTGACTCGTGCCATGGCCACGCCCTGCCATGTCTTGTGACGTCTCGACTCGTGCCATGGCCACAGACTGCCATGTCCTGATGCGTCCTGACACGTTCCATGGCCATGTCCTGATACGTCCTGCGACGTCCCGACTCGGGCCATGGCCACGCCCTGCCATGTCCTGCGACGTCCTGACCCGTGCCATGGCCACGCCCTGCCATGTCCTGACGCGTCCTGACACGTGCCATGGCCATGTTCTGATACGTCCTACGAGGTCCCGACTCGTGCCATAGGCCAAGCCCTGCCATGTCCTGCCGCGTCCTGACACGTGCCATGTCCATGTCCTGCGATGTCATATCTTGTGCCATGACCACACCCTGCCACGTCCCAACTCGTGCCATGGCCACACCCTTCCACGTCCTGACGCGTCCTGACACGTACCATAGCCATATCCTGCCATGTCATGCAACCTCCTAACTTGTGCCATGACCACGCCCAGCCAGTTTCTGGGACATCCTGACTCGTGCCATGGCCACACCCTGCCACGTCCTGACGCGTGCCATGGCCATGTCCTGACGCGTCCTGGCACGTACCATGGCTATATCCTGCCATGTCCTGCGACGTCTTGACTCGTGGCATGGCCACGCCTTGCCATGTCCTGACGCGTCCTGACACGTACCATGGCCATATCTTGCCATGTCTTGCGACGTCCTGACTCGTGCCATGCTCACGCCCTACCGTATCCCGACGCGTCATGACACGTGCAACGGCCATGTTCTGACACGTCGTTCAACGTCCCAACACATGCCATGGCCACGCCCTACCATGTCTTGTGACGTCCTGACTCGTGCCATGGCCACGCCCTGCCATGTCCTGATGCGTCCTGACATGTGCCATGGCCATGTCCTGAAACGTCATGCGACGTCCCGACTCTTGCCATGGCCACGCCCTGCCATGTCCTACGACGTCCCAACTCGTACCATGGCCACGCCCTGCCATGTCCTGACGCGTCCTCACACGTTCCATGGCCATGTCTTACCATGTCTTGCGACGTCCTAACTTTTGCCATGACCACGCCCTGCCACGTCCTGACGCGTGCCATGGCCATGTCCTGACGCGTCCAGACACGTGCCATGGCCATATCCTGCAATGTCTTGCGACGTCTTGACTCGTGCCATGGCCACGCCCTGCCATGTCATGACGCATCCTGACACGTGCCATGGCCATGTCCTGACACGTCCTGCGAGGTCCCGACTCGTGCCATGGCCACGCCCTGCAATGTCTTGCGACGTCCCGACTCGTGCCATGACCTCGCCCTGCCACGTCCTGACGCGTCCTGACACGTACCATGGCCATATCCTGCCATGTCCTGCAACGTCCTAACTTGTGCCCTGACCACGTCCTGACGCGTGCCATGGCCATGTCCTGCGACGTCCTAACTCGTGCCATGGCCACACCCTGCCACGTCCTGACGCGTGCAATGGCCATTTCCTGACGCGTCCTGACACGTTCCATTGCCATATCCTGCCATGTCCTGCGACGTCTGGAGTCGTGGCATGGCCACGCCCTGCCATGTCCTGACGCGTACCATGGCCATATCCTGCCATGTCCAGCCACGTCCCGACTCGTGCCATGGTCACGCTCTGCCCTGTCCTGACGCGTCCTGACACGTGCCATGGCCATGTCCTGCCATGTCCTGCGACGTCCTGACTTGTGCCATGACCACGCCCTGCCATGTCCTTACGCGTGCCATGGCCATGTCCTGCGACGTCCTGACTCGTGCCATGGCCACACCTTGCCACGTTCTGACGCGTGCCATGGCCATGTCCTGACGCGTCCCGACACGTACCATCGCCATACCCTGCCATGTCTTGCGACATGATGACTCGTGCCATGGCCACGCCCTGCCATGTCCTGACGCGTCCTGACACGTGCCATGGCCATGTCCTGACACGTCCTGCGAGGTCCCGACTCGTGCCATGGCCACGCCCTGCCATGTCTTGCGACGTCGCGACTCGTGCCATGGCCACGCCCTGCCACGTCCTGACGCGCCCTGACACGTACCATGCCCATATCCTGCCATGTCCTGCAACGTCCTAACTTGTGCCATGACCACTCCCTTCCACGTCCTGACGCGTGCCATGGCCATGTCCAGCGACGTCCTGACTCGTTCCATGGCCACGCCCTGCCACGTCCTGACGCGTGCCATGGCCATGTCCTGACACGTCCTAACACGTACCATGGACATATCCTGCCATGTCCTGCGACGTCTTGACTCGTGGCATGGCCACGCCTTGCCATGTTCTGATGCGTCCTGACACGTACCATGGCCATATCCTGCCATGTCCTGCGACATCTTGACTCGTGCTATGGCCTCGCCTTTCCATGTCCTGCCGCGTCCTGACACGTGCCATGGCCATGTCCTGCGACGGCCTAACTTGTGCCATGACCACGCCGTGCCACGTCCTGACGCGTGCCATGGCCATGTCCTGCGACGTCCTGACTCGTGCCATGGCTACACCCTGCCACATCTTGACGCGTGCCATGGCCATGTCCTGCTATGTCCTGCCACGTCCCGACTCGTGCCATGGCCACTGACTGCCCTGTCCTGACGCATCCTGACACGTGCCATGGCCATGTCCTGCCATGTCCTGCGACGTCCTTACTTGTGCCATGACCACGCCCTGCCACGTCCTGACGCGTGCCATGGCCATGTCCTGCGACTTCCTGAATCGTGCCATGGCCACACCCTGCCACGTCCTGACGCGTGCCATGGCCATGTCCTGACGCGTCCAGACACGTACCATCGCCATATCCTTCCATGTCTTGCAACGTGTTGACTCGTGCCATGGCCACGCGCTGCCATGTACTGACGCATCCTGACACGTGCCATGGCCATGTCCTGACACGTCCTGCGAGGTCCTGACTCGTGCCATGGCCACGCCATGCCATGTCCTACGACGTCGCGAATCGTGCCATGGCCACGCCCTGCCACGTCCTGACGCGCCCTGACACATACCATGGCCATATCCTTCCATGTCCTGCAACGTCCTAACTTGTGCCATGGCCACGCCCTGCCATGTCCTGACGCGTCCAGACACGTACCATCGCCATATCCTTCCATGTCTTGCGACGTGTTGCCTCGTGCCATGGCCACGCCCTGCCATGTACTGACGCGTCCTGACACGTGCCATGGCCATGTCCTGACACGTCCTGCGAGGTCCCGACTCGTGCCATGGCCACGCCCTGCCATGTCCTGCGACGTCATGACTCGTGCCAAGGCTACGCCCTGCCACGTCCTGACGCGCCTTGACACGTACCATGGCCATATCCTTCTATGTCCTGCAACGTCATGACTCGTGCCAAGGCTACGCCCTGCCACGTCCTGACGCGCCTTGACACGTACCATGGCCATATCCTTCTATGTCCTGCAACGTCCTAACTTGTGCCATGACCACGCCCTGCCACATCCTGACGCGTGCCATAGCCATGTCCAGCGACGTCCTGACTCGTGCCATGGCCACGCCCTGCCATGTCTTGTGACGTCCCGACTCGTGCCATGGCCATGCACTGCCATGTCCTGATGCGTCCTGACACGTTCCATGGCCATGTCCTGATACGTCCTGCGGCGTCCCGACTCGGCCCATGGCCACGCCCTGCCATGTCCTGCGACATCCTGACTCGTGCCATGGCCACGCCCTGCCATGTCCTGACGCATCTTGACAAGTGCCATGGCCTCGCCCTTCTATGTCCTGACGCGTCCTTACACGTTCCATGGCCATATCCTGCCATGTCTTGCGACGTCTTGACTCGTGGCATGGCCACGCCCTGCCATGTCCTGACGCATCCTGACACGTACCATGGCCATATCCTGCCATGTCCCGATGTGTCTTGACACGTTCCATGGCCATGTCCTGAAACTTCCTGCGACGTCCCAACTCGGGCCATGGCCACGCCCTACCATGTCCTGTGACGTCCCAAATCGTGCCATGCCCATGCCCTGCCATGTCCTGTGACATCCCGACTCGTGCCATGTCCACGCCCTGCCATGTCCTGATGTGCCCTGACACGTTCCATGGCCATGTCCTGAAACGTCCTGCAACGTCCCGACTCGGGCCATGGCCACGCCCTGCCATGTCCTGCGACGTCCCGACTCGTGCCATGGCCACGCCCTGCTATGTCCTGACGCGTGTTGACCAGTGCCATGGCCATGTGCTGATGCGTCCTGACACGTGCCATGGCCACGCCCTGCCATGTCCTGCGACGTCCCGACTCGTGCCATGGCCACGCCCTGCCATGTCCTTATGTGTCCTAACACGTGCCATGGACATGTCCCAACGCATCCTGCGACGTTCCGACTCGTGCCATGGCCAAGCCCTGCCATGTCCTGCCGCGTCCTGACACGTGCCATGTCCATGTCCTGCGACGTCATAACTTGTGCCATGACCACACCCTGCCACGTCATGACGTGTGCCATGGCCACACCCTGCCACGTCATGACGCGTACCATGGCCTCACCCTGCCATGTCCTGCGACGTCCCAACTCCTGCCATTGCCACGCCCTTCCACGTCCTGACGTGTCCTGACACGTACCATGGCCAAATCCTGCCATGTCCTGCAACATCCTAACTTGTGCCCTGACCACGTCCTGACGCGTGCCATGGCCATGTGCTGCGACGTCCTAACTCGTGCCATGGCCACACCCTGCCACGTCCTGACGCGTGCAATGGCCATTTCCTGACGCGTCCTGACACGTTCCATTGCCATATCCTGCCATGTCCTGCGACGTCTTGACTCGTGGCATGGCCACGCCCTGCCATGTCCTGACGCGTCCTGACACGTACCATGGCCATATCTTGCCATGTCTTGCGACGTCCTGACTCGTGCCATGCTCACGCCCTACCGTATCCCGACGCGTCATGACACGTGCAACGTCCATGTTCTGACAAGTCGTTCAACGTCCCAACTCATGCCATGGCCACGCCCTACCATGTCTTATGACGTCCTGACTCGTGCCATGGCCACGCCCTGCCCTGTCCTGATGCGTCCTGACATGTGCCATGGCCATGTCCTGAAACGTCATGCAACGTCCCGACTCTTGCCATGGCCACGCCTTGCCATGTCCTGCGACGTCCCGACTCGTGCCATGGCCACGCCCTGCCATGTCGTGCCATGGCCATGTCCTGCGACGTCCTGACTCGTGCCATGGCCACACCCTGCCACGTCCTGACGCGTGCCATGGCCATGTCCTGACGCGTCCAGACACGTACCATCGCCATATCCTGCCATGTCTTGCGACGTGATGACTCGTGCCATGGCCACGCCCTGCCATGTCCTGACGCGTCCTGACACGTGCCATGGCCATGTCCTGACACGTCCTGCGAGGTCCCGACTCGTGCCATGGCCACGCCCTGCCATGTCCTGCGACGTCGCGACTCGTGCCATGGCCACGCCCTGCCACGTCCTGACGCGCCCTGACACGTACCATGCCCATATCCTGCCATGTCCTGCAACGTCCTAACTTGTGCCATGACCACGCCCTTCCACGTCCTGACGCGTGCCATGGCCATGTCCAGCGACGTCCTGACTCGTTCCATGGCCACGCCCTGCCACGTCCTGACGCGTGCCATGGCCATGTCCTGACACGTCCTAACACGTACCATGGCCATATCCTGCCATGTCCTGCGACGTCTTGACTCGTGGCATGGCCACGCCTTGCCATGTCCTGATGCGTCCTGACACGTACCATGGCCATATCCTGCCATGTCCTGCGACATCTTGACTCGTGCTATGGCCTCGCCCTTCCATGTCCTGCCGCGTCCTGACACGTGCCATGGCCATGTCCTGCGACGTCCTAACTTGTGCCATGACCACGCCCTGCCACGTCCTGACGCGTGCCATGGCCATGTCCTGCGACGTCCTGACTCGTGCCATGGCCACGCCCTGCCATGTCCTGTGACGTCCCGACTCGTGCCATGGCCACGCCCTGCCATGTCCTGACGCGTCCTGACACGTGCCATGGCCATGTCCTGCCATGTCCTGCGACGTCCTTACTTGTGCCATGACCACGTCCTGACGCGTGCCATGGCCATGTCCTGCGACGTCCTGACTCGTGCCATGGCCACGCCCTGCCATGTCCTGACGCATCTTGACAAGTGCCATGGCAATGTCCTGATGCGTCCTGACAAGTGCCACGGCCATGCCCTACCATGTCCTGCGACGTCCCGACTCGTGCCATGGCCACGCCCTTCCATGTCCTGACGCGTCCGGACACGTGCTATGGCCATATCCCGATGCATCCTAATACGTGCCATGGCCATGTCCTGACGCATCCTCCGACGTTCCGACTCGTGCCATGGCCAAGCCCTGCCATGTCCTGCCGCGTCCTGACACGTCCCATGTCCATGTCCTGCGATGTCCTAACTTGTGCCATGACCACACCCTGCCACGTCATGACGCGTGCCATGGCCTCACCCTGCCACGTCATGACGCGTCCAGACACGTACCCTGGCCATATCCTGCCATGTCCTGCGACGTCGTAACTCGTGCCATGGCCACGCGCTGCCAAGTACTGACGCGTCCTGACACGTGCCAAGGCCATGTCCTGACACGTCCTGCGAGGTCCTGACTCGTGCCATGGACACGCCATGCCATGTCCTACGACGTTGCGACTCGTGCCACGGCCACGCCCTACCACGTCCTGACGCGTCCTGACACGTGCCATGTCCATGTCCTGCGATGTCATAACTTGTGCCATGACCACACCCTGCCACGTCATGACGTGTGCCATGGCCACACCCTGCCACGTCATGACGCGTACCATGGCCTCACCCTGCCATGTCCTGCGACGTCCCAACTCGTGCCATGGCCACGCCCTTCCACGTCCTGACGCGTCCTGACACGTACCATGGCCATATCCTGCCATGTCATGCAACCTCCTAACTTGTGCCATGACCACGCCCAGCCACTTCCTGGGACATCCTGACTCGTGCCATGGCCACACCCTGCCACGTCCTGACGCGTGCCATGGCCATGTCCTGACGCGTCCTGACACGTACCATGGCCATATCCTGCCATGTCCTGCGACGTCTTGACTCGTGGCATGGCCACGCCTTGCCATGTCCTGACGCGTCCTGACACGTACCATGGCCATATCCTGCCATGTCTTGCGACGTCCTGACTCGTGCCATGCTCACGCCCTACCATATCCCGACGCGTCATGACACGTGCAATGGCCATGTACTGACACGTCGTGCAACGTACCAACTCATGCCATGGCCACGCCCTACCATGTCTTGTTACGTCCTGACTCGTGCCATGGCCACGCCCTGCCATGTCCTGATGCGTCCTGACACGTGCCATGGCCATGTCCTGAAACGTCCTGCGACGTCCCGACTCTTGCCATGGCCACGCCCTGCCATGTCCTGCGACGTCCCGACTCGTGCCATGGCCACGCACTGCCATGTCCTGACGCGTCCAGACACGTTCCATGGCCATGTCCTGCCATGTTTTGCGACATCCTAACTTGTGCCATGACCACGCCCTGCCACGTCCTGACGCGTGCCATGGCCATGTCCTGACGCGTCCAGACACGTGCCATGGCCATATCCTGCAATGTCTTGCGATGTCTTGACTCGTGCCATGGCCACGCCCCGCCATGTCCTGCCGCGTCCTGACACGTGCCATGTCCATGTCCTGCGACGTCATAACTTGTGCCATGACCACACCCTGCCACGTCATGACGTGTGCCATGGCCACACCCTGCCACGTCATGACGCGTGCCATGGCCTCACCCTGCCATGTCCTGCGATGTCCCAACTCGTGCCATGGCCACACCCTTCCACGTCCTGACGCATCCTGACACGTACCATGGCCATATCCTGCCATGTCCTGCAACGTCGTAACTCGTGCCATGGCCACGCCCTGCAATGTCCTGATGCGTCCTGACACGTGCCATGGCCATGTCCTGAAATGTCCTGCGACGTCCCGACTCTTGCCATCGCCACGCCCTGCCATGTCCTGCGACGTCCCGACTCGTGCCATGGCCAAGCCCTGCCATGTCCTGACGCGTCCTGACACGTTCCATGGCCATGTCCTGCCATGTTTTGCGACGTCCTAACTTGTGCCATGACCACGCCCTGCCACATCCTGACGCGTGCCATGGCCATGTCCTGACGCGTCCAGACACATGCCATGGCCATATCCTGCAATGTCTTGCGACGTCTTGACTCGTGCCATGGCCACGCCCTGCCATGTCCTGCCACGTCCTGACACGTGCCATGTCCATGTCCTGCGACATCATAACTTGTGCCATGACCACACCCTGCCACGTCATGACGTGTGCCATGGCCACACCCTGCCATGTCCAGACGCGTCCTGACACGTGCCATGGCCATGTCCTGACACGTCCTGCGAGGTCCCCACTCGTGCCATGGCCAAGCCTTGCCATGTCCTGCCGCGTCCTGACACGTGCCATGTCCATGTCCTGCAACGTCATAACTTGTGCCATGACCACACCCTGCCACGTCATGAGGTGTGCCATGGCCACACCCTGCCACGTCATGACGCGTGCCATGGCCTCACCCTGCCATGTCCTGCGACGTCCCAACTCGTGCCATGGCCACACCCTTCCACGTCCTGACGCGTCCTGACACGTACCATAGCCATATCCTGCCATGTCATGCAACCTCCTAACTTGTGCCATGACCACGCCCAGCCACTTCCTGGGACATCCTGACTCGTGCCATGGCCACACCCTGCCACGTCCTGACGCGTGCCATGGCCATGTCCTGACGCGTCCTGACACGTACCATGGCCATATCCTGCCATGTCCTGCGATGTCCTGACTCGTGGCATGGCCATGCCTTGCCATGTCCTGACGCGTCCTGACACGTACCATGGCCATATCCTGCCATGTCTTGCGACGTCCTGACTCGTGCCATGCTCACGCCCTACCATATCACGACGCATCATGACACGTGCAATGGCCATGTCCTGACATGTCGTGCAACGTCCCAACTCATGCCATGGCCACGCCTTACCATGTCTTGTGACGTCCTGACTCGTGCCATGGCCACACACTGCCATGTCCTGATGCGTCCTGACACGTGCCATGGCCATGTCCTAAAACGTCCTGCGACGTCCCGACTCTTGCCATGGCCACACCCTGCCATGTCTTGCGACGTCCCGACTCGTGCCATGGCCACGCCCTGCCATGTCCTGACGCGTCCTGACACGTTCCATGGCCATGTCCTGCCATGTCTTGCGACATCCTAACTCGTGCCATGACCACGCCCTGCCACGTCCTGACGCGTGCCATGGCCATGTCCTGACGCGTCCAGACACGTGCCATGGCCATATCCTGCAATGTCTTGCGACGTCTTGACTTGTGCCATGGCCACGCCCTGCAATGTCCTGCCGCGTCCTGACACGTGCCATGGCCATGTCCTGACACGTCATGCAAGGTCCCGACTCGTGCCATGGCCATGCCCTGCAATGTCTTGCGACGTCCCGACTGGTGCCATGACCTCGCCTCGCCACGTCCTGACGCGTCCTGACACCGTCCTGACGCGTGCAATGTCCGTGTCCTGCGACGTCCTAACTCGTGCCATGGCCACACTCTGCCACGTCTTGACGCGTGCAATGGCCATTTCCTGACGCGTCTTGACACGTTCATGCCATATCCTGCCATGTCCTGCGACGTCTTGACTCGTGGCATGGCCACGCCCTGCCATGTCCTGATGCGTACCATGGCCATATCCTGCCATGTCCTGCGACGTCCCGACTCGTGCCATGGCCATGCCCTTCCATGTCCTGACGCGTCCGGACACGTGCTATGGCCATGTCCTTATGCATCCACACACGTGCCATGGCCATATCCCGATGCGTCCTGATACGTGCCATGGCCATGTCCTGACGCATCCTGCGACGTTTCGTCTCGTGCCATGGCCACGCCCTGCCATGTTTTGCGACGTCCCGACTTGTGCCATGGCCACGCCCTGCCATGTCCTGCCGCGTCCTGACACGTGCCATGTCCATGTCTTGCGACGTCATAACTTGTGCCATGACCACACCCTGCCACGTCATGACGCGTGCCATGGCCACACCCTGCCACGTCATGACGTGTGCCATGGCCACACCCTGCCACGTCATGACGCGTGCCATGGCCATGTCCTGACGCGTCCAGACACATACCATGGCCATATCCTGCCATGTCCTGCGACGTCTAGACTCGTGCCATGGCCAGGCCCTGCCATGTCCTGACGCGTCCTGACACGTGCAATTGCCATGTCCTAACACGTCGTGCGAGGTCCCGACTCGTGTCATGGAAACGCCCTGCCATGTCCTGCGACGTCCTGACAAGTGCCATGGACATGTCCTGACGCATCCGGACACGTGTTATGTCCATGTCCTTATGTGTCCTAACACGTGCCATGGCCATGTCCTGATGCATCCTGCGACGTTCCGACTCGTGCCATGGCCAAGCCCTGCCATGTCCTGACACGTGCAATGGCCATGTCCTAACACGTCGTGCGAGGTCCCGACTCGTGCCATGGAAACGCCCTGCCATGTCCTGCGGTGTCCTAACACGTGCCATGGCCATGTCCTGATGCGTCCTAACACGTGCCGTGGCCACGCCCTGCCATGTCCTGCGACGTCCCGACTCGTGCCATGGCCACGCCCTTCCATGTCCTGACGCGTCCGGACGCGTGCTATGGCCATGTCCATATGCGTCCTAACACGTGCTATGGCCATATCCCGATGCGTCCTAATACGTGCCATGGCCATGTCCTGACGCATCCTCCGACGTTCCGACTCGTGCCATGGCGAAGCCCTGCCATGTCCTGCCGCGTCCTGACACGTCCCATGTCCATGTCCTGCGATGTCCTAACTTGTGCCATGACCACACCCTGCCACGTCATGACGCGTGCCATGGCCACACCCTGCCACGTCATGACGCGTGCCATGGCCTCACCCTGCCACGTCCTGACGCGTCCAGACACGTACCATGGCCATATCCTGCCATGTCCTGCGACGTCGTAACTCGTGCCATGGCCACGCCCTGCCATGTCCTGACGAGTCCTGACACGTTCCATGGCCATGTCCTAACACGTCCTGCGACGTCCCGACTCGTGCCATGGCCAAGCCTTGCCATGTCCTGCCGCGTCCTGACACGTGCCATGTCCATGTCCTGCGACGTCATAACTTGTGCCATGACCACACCCTGCCATGTCATGACGTGTGCCATGGCCACACCCTGCCACGTCATGACGCTTGCCATGGCCTCACCCTGCCATGTCCTGCGACGTCCCGACTCGTGCCATGGCCACACCCATCCACATCCTGACGCGTCCTGACACATACCATAGCCATATCCTGCCATGTCATGCAACCTCCTAACTTGTGCCATGACCACGCCCAGCCACTTCCTGGGACATCCTGACTCGTGCCATGGCCACACCCTGCCACGTCCTGATGCGTGCCATGGCCATGTCCTGACGCGTCCTGACACGTACCATGGCCATATCCTGCCATGTCCTGCAACGTCTTGACTCGTGGCATGGCCATGCCTTGCCATGTCCTGATGCGTCCTGACACGTACCATGGCCATATCCTGCCTTGTCTTGCGACGTCCTGACTCGTGCCATTCTCACGCCCTACCATATCCCGACGCGTCATGACACGGCAATGGCCATGTCCTGACACGTCGTGCAACGTCCCAACTCATGCCATGGCCACGCCCTACCATGTCTTGTGACGTCCTGACTCGTGCCATGGCAACACCCTGCCATGTCTTGATGCGTCCTGACACGTGCCATGGCCATGTCCTGAAACGTCCTGCGACGTCCCGACTCTTGCTGTTAGACCCCTAACTTTGATCCTCGGCAGGTGTGGGTTGTGACAAGGATTTGCATGATGAACTTGTTGCACGACCCTTAAAATTGGGACAACATCATGACGGCAGCTCGGCATGACGGACAGTGCGGGGCATGACAAAGGCACCTTGGACGGAATCAAGGCGCATCTAACTTGGGCGCGCGGGTTGGCAAAGTACTTGTGCGGCAAAGCTATGTCAAGCAGGGGAAAGGCATAGGAATACAAGGCATGGCAAGGCGAGGCATTCAATTACAAGCAATGTGGGCAAATGACTTGGGGGTCAGACTCGGCAGTAGGCTAGTGGCAAACTTGTTCGGGCAAAAGGACTGGACAATGACGGACAACGGCGGCGGCGGCAATAAGCTGAGACTTTGAGTGAGAGCAGTGTCAAAGGCTAAGGCTGGGCGCAATGCCAGCCTTAGGCGCGGATCAGCTCGGCCAAGGCGCACATGCAATGCACATGGAAGCAGTTGGCGGTTGCTGCCACTCTCATACAAACATGCTGATCATGGGACAGACATGCTGATCATGGGAGCAAACATGCTGATCATGGACCATGAAGTGCCCACGTTTTAGGCATGATAACCCAGCGGTTGGGGCTTGTCAACCGAATTGTAGCCTTTAAATATGTGCCTATGTATTAGCCAAAGGGGCAAGAACTTAGCCTATAGCATTGGTTGCACTCGAAATAGTCTAAGTCACTTCTTCAGGGGAGGAAGTCTTGTTTTGGGCAGGGAATTGGGGAATTCTTTGTCTTGGCCATAGGGTTGGCTTTAGTGTTCTTGTATTCACTTTAAATAATACAAGTTGGGAATAGGGATTCCCGTAATCTCGTGTGTCTTCTTTATTTCCGCTGCCTATTTTCATTCAAACTCAATAACGTCCTAAATTAAGCTAAGTGTGGGAAGGCTGAGCCAAGTTCGGAACTTGACTGCCGCGCGGAGGTGAAACCTCGGCCAGAATCTAAGTGGCCTAAATCGCCCCCGTGACAACTGGTATCAGAGCGCTGTTGATTCGGGACAACGACACAAATTTCAACGGATCGAATTTTGTGAAGGATGGCTGGTGGCAACGCAGAACTGAGGGAAAAAGTTGCTGCATTGGAGGCACTTGTCGGAATCACTGATAGGGATCAGTTTCTGACTATTATGACCCGTCTTTCATATCTTGAGGGCGAGTTAAACAGACTGAGCGAGGAATGCACAGTTTTGAAGACGGAAAATGGGTTACTTCGTCGTGCTGTGAGCAACGATGAAGCACTGCGTGGGGCAGATCGTACCAAGATCAGAATTCCGGAGCCTAAAGAGTTCAGCGGCGCAAGGAGTGCCAAACAACTTGAAAACTTCTTGTGGGATATGGAGAAGTACTTTCAGGCTGCCAAAGTTCGTGACGAGGAAAAGGTCACCATTACAACTATGTACTTGGTTGACGACGCAAAACTATGGTGGTGAACGCGGGTGGCAGACGATGCAAGTACTGGGCGGCCGAAGATTGACTCTTGGGAAGGGTTAAAGAAAGAATTAAAGGATCAATTTCCTAGAAATGCGGGCTGGATTGCTAGAGACAGTTTGAAGAAGTTGAAACAAACTGGAACGGTCGGGGAATATGTCAAAGAATTCAGTTCTTTGATGCTGGATATTAGCAACATGGCTTAGGAGGACAAGTTGCATAATTTCCTTTACGGGTTGCAATCATGGGCGCAAATGGAACTTCGAAGGCAGAATGTGAAAGACCTTCCTAGTGCCATTGCGGCTGCGGATGCTTTGGGAGATTTCCGGTGGGGCCAGGAGGGTTCTGATTTCTCTACTAATCCCAAGTCCAAGAACGGAAACAAGGACAGGACAAAAGAGTGGAGAAAAGCTGGAAACGACAATGTTGTTGAGGGCAACGGCATTGAGAAGGAAAAGCATGGGGCTGGACCTTCTTATAGGGGACAAAGCAGCAAATTTGATGGCTGTTTTATTTGCAAGGGACCACACATGGCGAGAGACTGTCCCAGAATTGAAAAGCTTTCAGCGTTGTTTGCTGAAGAACCAAAAGAAGATGAGGAACAGGAGCAAATACAAGCATATGTGAATCCTTTGAGGGTGTTCCATAAAACCGAAGCTAGTTCGTCGAGGGCGACGAATCTTTCTGGTGGGGGTGGTTTGTTAGACCCCTAACTTTCATCCTCGGCAGGTGTGGGTTGTGACAAGGATTTGCATGATGAACTTGTTGCAAGACCCTTAAAATTGGGGCAACATCATGACGGCAGCTCGGCATGACGGACAGTGCGGGGCATGACAAAGGCACCTTGGACAGAATCAAGGCGCATCTAACTTGGGCGCGCGGGTTGGCAAAGTACTTGTGCGGCAAAGCTATGTCAAGCAGGGGCAAGGCATAGGAATACAAGGCATGGCAAGGCGAGGCATTCAATGACAAGCAATGTGGGCAAATGACTTGGGGGTCAGACTCGGCAGTAGGCTAGTGGCGGACTTGTTCGGGCAAAAGGACTGGACAATGACGGACAATGGCGGCGGCGGCAATTAGCTGAGACATTGAGTGAGAGCAGTGTCAAAGGCTAAGGCCGGGCGCAAGCCTTAGGCGCAGATCAGCTCGGCCAAGGCGCACATGCAATGCACATGGAAGCAGTTGGCGGTTGCTGCCACTCTCACACAAACATGCTGATCATGGGACAGACATGCTGATCATGGGAGCAAACATGCTGATCATGGACCATGAAGTGCCCACGTTTTAGGCATGATAACCCAGCGGTTGGGGCTTGTCAACCGAATTGTAGCCTTTAAATATGTGCCTATGTATTAGCCAAAGGGGCAAGAACTTAGCCTATAGCATTGGTTGCACTCGAAATAGTCTAAGTCACTTCTTCAGGGGAGGAAGTCTTGTTTTGGGCAGGGAATTGGGGAATTCTTTGTCTTGGCCATAGGGTTGGCTTTAGTGTTCTTGTATTCACTTTAAATAATACAAGTTGGGAATAGGGATTCCCGTAATCTCGTGTGTCTTCTTTATTTCCGCTGCCTATTTTCATTCAAGCTCAAAAACGTCCTAAATTAAGCTAAGTGTGGGAAGGCTGAGCCAAGTTCGGAACTTGACTGCCGCGCGGAGGTGAAACCTCGGCCAGAATCTAAGTGGCCTAAATCGCCCCCGTGACACTTGCCATGGCCACGACCTGCCATGTCCTGCGACATCCCGACTCGTGCCATGGCCACGCCCTGCAATGTCCTGATGCGTCCTGACACGTTCCATGGCCATGTCCTGCCATGTTTTGCGACATCCTAACTTGTGCCATGACCACGCCCTGACGCGTGCCATGGCCATGTCCTGACGCGTCCAGACACGTGCAATGGCCATATCCTGCAATGTCTTGCGATGTCTTGACTCGTGCCATGGCCACGCCCTGCCATGTCCTGCCGCGTCCTGACACGTGCCATGTCCATGTCCTGCGACGTCATAACTTGTGCCATGACCACTCCCTGCCACGTCATGACGTGTGCCATGGCCACACCCTGCCACGTCATGACGCGTGCCATGGCCTCACCATGCCATGTCCTGCGACGTCCCAACTCGTGCCATGGCCATACCCTTCCACGTCCTGACGCGTCCTGACACGTACCATGGCCATATCCTGCCATGTCCTGCGACGTCGTAACTCGTGCCATGGCCACGCCCTGCAATGTCCTGATGCGTCCTGACACGTGCCATAGCCATGTCCTGAAACGTCCTGCGACGTCCCGACTCTTGCCATGGCCACGCCCTGCCATGTCCTGCGACGTCCCGACTCGTGCCATGGCCAAGCCCTGCCTTGTTCTGACACGTCCTGACACGTTCCATGGCCATGTCCTGCCATGTCTTGCGACGTCCTAACTTGTGCCATGACCACGCCCTGGCTTTTCCTGACGCGTACTGACACGTGCCATGGCCATGTCCTGAAACATCCTGCGACATCCCAACTCGTGCCATGGCCATATCCTGCAATGTCTTGCAACGTCTTGACTCGTGCCATGGCCACGCCCTGCCATGTCCTGCCGCGTCCTCACACGTGCCATGTCCATGTCCTGCAACGTCATAACTTGTGCCATGACCACACCCTGCCACGTCATGACGTGTGCCATGGCCACACCCTGCCATGTCCTGACACGTGCCATGCCCATGTCCTGACACGTCCTGCGAGGTCCCGACTCGTGCCATGGCCAAGCCTTGCCATGTCCTGCTGCGTCCTGACACGTGCCATGTCCATGTCCTGCGACGTCATAACTTGTGCCATGACCACACCGTGCCACGTCATGGCGTGTGCCATGGCCACACCCTGCCACGTCATGACGCGTGCCATGGCCTCACCCTGCCATGTCCTGTGACGTCCCAACTCGTGCCATGGCCACACCCTTCCACGTCCTGACGCGTCCTGACACGTACAATTGCCATATCCTGCCATGTCATGCAACCTCCTAACTTGTGCCATGACCACGCCCAGCCACTTCCTGGGACATCCTGACTCGTGCCATGGCCACACCCTGCCACATCCTGACGCGTGCCATGGCCATGTCCTGACGCGTCCTGACACGTACCATGGCCATATCCTGCCATGTCCTGCGACGTCTTGACTCGTGGCATGGCCATGCCTTGCCATGTCCTGACGCGTCCTGACACGTACCATGGCCATATCCTGCCATGTCTTGTGACGTCCTGACTCGTGCCATGCTCACGCCCTACCATATCCCGACGCATCATGACACGTGTAATGGCCATGTCCTGACACGTCGTGCAACATCCCAACTCATGCCATGGCCACGCCTTTCCATGTCTTGTGAGGTCCTGACTCGTGCCATGGCCACACCCTGCTATGTCCTGATGCGTCCTGACACGTGCCATGGCCATGTCCTGAAACGTCCTGCGACGTCCTGACGCGTCCTGACACGTACCATGGCCATGCCCTGCCATGTCCTGCGACGTCCCGACTCGTGCCATGGCCACGCCCTGCCATGTCCTGAAGCGTCCTGACATGTGCTATGGCCATGTCCTGCCATGTTCTGCGATGTCCTAACTTGTGCCATGACCACGCCTTGCCATGTCTTGCGACGTCCCGACACGTGCCATGGCCACGCCCTGCCATGTCCTGAGGTGTCCAGACTCGTGCCATGGCCATGCCATGACATGTCCTGACGCATCATGACACGTGCCATGGCCATGTCCTGATGCGTCCTGACACGTGCCATGGCCATGTCATGACGCATCTTGACACGTACCATGGCCACGTCCTAACGTGTCCTGACACATACCATGGCCATATCCTACCATGTCCTGCGACGTCCTAACTTGTGCCTGACCAACGTGCCACATCCTGACGCGTGCCATGTCTGTGTCCTGCGACGTCCTAACTCGTGCCATGGCCACACCCTGCCACGTCCTGACGCGTGCAATGGCCATTTCCTGACGCGTCCTGACACGTTCATGCCATATCCTGCCATGTCCTGCGACGTCTTGACCCGTGGCATGGCCACGCCCTGCCATGTCCTGACGCGTCCTGACGCGTGCCATGACCATATCCTGCCATGTCCTGCGACATCCTGACTCGTACCATGGCCACGCCCTGCCATGTCCTGCGACGTCCCGACTCGTGCCATGGCCACGCCCTGCCATGTCGTGACGCGTCCCATGACCATATCCTGCCATGTCCTGCGACGTCCTGACACGTGCCATGACCATATCCCGATCCACGTCCTGACACGTACCATGGCCATGTCCAGACGCATCCGGCGACGTCCTTACTCGTGCCATGGCCATGCCCTGCCATGTATTGTGACATCCCGACTAGTGCCATGGCCACGCTCTGCCATGTCCTGACGCATCCTGCGACGTCCTGACTCGTGCCATGGCCACACCCTGCCATGTCCTGCAACGTCATAACTCGTGCTATGGCCACACCCTGACATGTACTGACGTCATGACGCGTGCCATGGCCACACCCTGCCACGTCATGACGTGTGCCATGGCCCCACCCTGCCACATCATGACGCGTGCAATGGCCATGTCCTGACGCGTCCAGACACGTACCATGGCCATATCCTGCCATGTCCTGCGACGTCTAGACTCGTGCCATGGCCACGCCCTGCCATGTCCTGACGTGTCCTGACACGTGCAATGGCCATGTCCTAACACGTCGTGTGAGGTCCCGACTCGTGCCATGGAAACGCCCTGCCATGTCCTGCAACGTCCTGACAAGTGCCATGGACATGTCCTGACGCATCCGGACACGTATTATGTCCATGTCCTTATGTGTCCTAACACGTGCCATGGCCATGTCCTGATGCGTCCTGCGACGTTCCGACTCGTGCCATGGCCAAGCCCTGCCATGACATGACAATAGCAATGGCCTAGTCCTAACACGTAGTGCGTGGTCCCGACTCGTGCAATGGAAATGCCCTGCCATGTCCTGCGGTGTCGTGACACGTGCCATGGCCATATCCTGCCATGTCGTGCGACGTCCTAACTCGTGCCATGGCCACGCATGCCACGTCCTGACGCGTGCCATGGCCACGTCCTGACGAGTCCTGACACGTACCATGGCCATGTCTTGCCACGTCTTGACTCGTGCCATGGCCATGCCCTGCCATGTCCTGACGCGTCCTGACTAGTGGCATGGCCATGTCCTGACACGTCCAGCGAGGTCCCGACTCGTGCCATGGCCACGCCCTACCATGTCCTCCGACATCCCGACTCGTTCCATGGCCACGCCATGCCATGTCTTGACGCGTCCTGACACGTGCCATGGCCATGTCCTGCGACGTCCTAACTTGTGCCATGACCACGCCCTGACACGTCCCGACTCGTGCCATGGCCACGCTCTTCCATGTCCTGCGACGTTTCGACTCGTGCCATGGTCACGCCCTGCCATGCCCTGACGCGTCCTGACACGTGCCATGGCCATGTCCTGATGCGTCCAAACACGTACCATGGGCATATCGTGCCATGTCCTGCGACGTCCTGACTCGTGCCATGGCCAAATCCTGACGCGTCCTGACACGTACCATGGCCATATCCTGCCATGTCCTGCGACGTCCCGACTCGTGCCATGGCCACGCCCTGCCATGTCCTGACTCGTGCCATGGCCATGTCTTGATGCGTCCTAACACGTACCATGGCCATATCCCAATGTGTCCTAACTCGTGCCATGGCCACACCTTGCCACGTCCTGACGCGTGCCATGGCCAAGCCCTGCCATGTCCTGCCGCGTCCTGACACGTGCCATGTCCATGTCCTGCCATGTCCTGCGACGTCCTGACTCGTGCCATGACCACGCTCAGCAATGTCCTAACGCGACATTACACCTGCCATGGCAATGTCCTTACACATCCTCCGAGGTCACGACTTGTGCCATGGACACGCCCTGCCATGTCCTGCGACGTCCCAACTCGTGCCATGGCAACGCCCTGCCATGTCCTGTCGCGTCTTGACACGTGTCATGGCCACACCCTGCCACGTCCACACGCGTGCCATGGCCAAGTCCTGACGCGTCCTGACACGTACCATGGCAATATCCTTCCATGTCCTGCGACGTACTGATGCATGCCATAGCCACGCCCTGCCACGTCCTGTGACATCCTGACTCGTACCATGGCCATATCCTGCCATGTCCTGACACGTCCTCACACGTTCCATGCCCATATCCTGTCATGTCCTGCGACGTCCTGACTCGTGCCATGGCCACGCCCTGCCATGTCCTGCGACGTCTCGACTCATGCCATGGCCACGCCCTCCCATGTCCTGACGCGTCTTGACACGTGCCATGGCCATGTCCAGACGCGTCCAGCGATGTCCCGACTCGTGCCACGGCCACGCCCTGCCATGTCCTGCGACATCCCGACTCGTTCCATGGCCACGCCCTTCCATGTTCTGATGCACCGTGACACGTGCCATGGCCATGTCCTCATGCGTCCTGACACATACCAATGCCACGTCCTGACGCGTCAAAACACGAACCATGGCCATATCCCGCCATGTCCTGCGACGTCCTAACTTGTGCCATGACCACACCCTGCCACGTCCTGACGCGTGCCATGGCCTGCGACGTCCTGACTCGTGCCATGGCCACGCCCAGCCATGTCCTGACACGACCTGACATGTGCCATGGTAATGTCCCGACAAGTCCTGCGAGGTCCCGACCCGTCCCATGGCCACGCCCTGCCATGTCCTGCGACGTCCCGACTCGTGCCATGGCCACGCCCTGCCATGTCCTGACGTCCTGACACGTGCCATGGCCATGTCCTAACACGTCCTGTGACGTCCCCACTCTTGCCATGGCCACGCCCTGACATGTCTTTATGCGCATGACACGTACCATGGCCATGTCCCGATACGTCCTAACACGTGCCATGGCCATGTCCTGATGCGTTCTGACACGTACCATGGCCACTTCCTGACGCGTCCTAACACGTACCATGGCCATATCCTGCCATGTCCTGCGACGTCCTAACTCGTGCCATGACAACGCCCTGCCACGTCATGACGCGTGCCATGGCCATGTCCTGCGACGTCCTGACACGTACCATGGCCACGTCCTGACGCGTCCTGACGTGTACCGTGGCCATGTCCTTCCATGTCCTGCAACGTCCTATCTCGTGCCATAGCCACGCCCAGCCATGTCCTGGCGCGACCTGTCACATGCCATGGTAATGTCCTGACACGTCCTGCGAGGTCCCCACTCGTGCCATGGCCACGCCTTGCCATGTCTTGCGACGTCACGACACGTTCCATAGCCATGCCCTGCCATGTCCTGACGTCCTGACACGTGCCAGGGCCATGTCCTGACACGTCCTGCGACAACCATACTCGTGCCATGGCCACGCCCTGTGACGTCCCGATTCGTGCCATGGCCACACCCTGGCATGTCTTGATGCGTCATGACACGTGCCATGGCCATGTCCTGATGCGTCCTGACACGTGCCATGGCCATGTCATGACGCATCCTCCGACGTTCAGACTCGTGCCATGGGCAAGCCCTGCCATGTCCTGACGCGTCCTGACACGTACCATGGCCAAATCCTGCCATGTCCTGCGACGTCCTAACTCGTGCCATGACCACGCCCTGCAACATCCTGACGCGTGCCATGGCCATGTCCTGCGACGTCCTGACTCGTGCCATAGCCACGCCCAGCCACGACTGACGCGTGCCACGGCCATGTCCTGACGCGTCCTGACACGTACCATGGCCATATCCTGCCATGTCCTGCGACGTCCTGACTCGTGCCATGACCACGCCCTGCCACGTACTGACGCGTCCTGACTAGTGCCATGGCCATGTCCTGACACGTCCTGCGAGGTCCCAACTCGTGCCATGGCCACGCCCTGCCATGTCCTGCGACGTCCCGACTCCTGCCATGGCCACGCCCTTCCATGTCTTGACGCGTCCTAACACGTACCGTGGCCATATCCTGCCATGTCCTGCGACGTCCTAACTTGTGCCATGACCACACCCATCCACGTCCTTGACGCGTGCCATGGCCATGTCCAGCGATGTCCTGACTCGTTCCATGGCAAAACCCTGCCATGTCTTGCGACGTCCTGACTCGTGCCACGGCCACGCCCAGCCATGTCCTGACGCGTCCTGACACGTGCCATGGCAATGTCCTGACACGTCCTGCGACGTCCCGACTCGTGCCATGGCCACGCCTTGCCATGTCCTGCGACGTCCCAACTCGTGCTATGGCCATGCCTTGCCATGTCCTGACGTCCTGACACGTGCCATGGCTATGTCCTAAGACGTCTGTGACATCCCGACTCGTGCCATGGCCGCGCCCTACGACGTCCCTACTCGTGCCATGGCTGCGCCCTGCGACGTCCCTACTCGTTCCATGGCCACGCCTTGCGACGACCCAACTCGTGCATGGCCACGCTCTGCCATGTCCTGATGCGTCCTGACACGTGCCATGGCCATGTATGGATGCATCCTGACACGTACCATGGCCATATCCTGTCATGTCCTGCATCGTACTGACTCGTGCCCTGACAACGCCCAGCAACGTCCTGGCGCGTGCCATGGCCATGTCCTGACGCATCCTGACACGAACCACGGCCACGTCCTGACGCATCGTGAGACGTACCATGGCCATATCGTGCCATGTCCTGCGACGTCCTAACTCATGCCATGGCCACGTCCTGCCACGTCCTGACGCGTGCCATGGCCGTGTCCTGACGTGTCCTGACACGTACCATGGCCATGTCCTGCCATGTCTTGCGATGTCTTGACTAGGGCCATGGCCACGCCCTGCCATGTCCTGACGCGTCGTGACTAGTGCCATAGCTATGTCCTGACACGTCCAGCGAAGTCCCGACTCGTGCCATGGGCACGCCCTGCCATGTCCTGCGACATCCCGACTCGTGCCATGGCCATGTCATGACGCATCCTGACACGTGCCATGGCCATGTCATGACGCATCCTGACACGTACCATGGCCACTTCCTGACGCGTCCTGACACGTACCATGGCCAAATCCTGCCATGTCCTACGACGTCCTAACTCGTGCCATGACCACGCCCTGCAACATCCTGACGCGTGCCATGGCCATGTCCTGCGACGTCCTGACTCGTGCCATAGCCACGCCCAGCCATATCCCGACGCGTCATGACACGTGCAATGGCCATGTCCTGACACGTCGTGCAACGTCCCAATTCATGCCATGGCCATATCCTGCCATGTCCTGCGACGTCCTGACTCGTGCCATGACCACGCCCTGCCACGTACTGACGCGTCCTGACTAGTGCCATGGCCATGTCCTGACACGTCCTGCGAGGTCCCAACTCGTGCCATGGCCACGCCCTGCCATGTCCTGCGACGTCCCGACTCCTGCCATGGCCACGCCCTTCCATGTCTTGACGCGTCCTAACACGTACCATGGCCATATCCTGCCATGTCCTGCGACGTCTTAACTTGTGCCATGACCACACCCATCCACGTCCTGACGCGTGCCATGGCCATGTCCAGCGACGTCCTGACTCGTTCCATGGCCAAACCCTGCCATGTCTTGCGATGTCCTGACTCGTGCCACGGCCACGCCCAGCCATGTCCTGACGCGTCCTGACACGTGCCATGGAAATGTCCTGACACGTCCTGCGACGTCCCGACTCGTGCCATGGCCACGCCTTGCCATGTCCTGCGACGTCCCAACTCGTGCTATGGCCATGCCTTGCCATGTCCTGACGTCCTGACACGTGCCATGGCCATGTCTTGACACGTCCTGAGACGTCCCGACTCGTGCCATGGCCATGCTCTGCCATGTCCTGATGCGTCCCGACTCGTGCCATGGCCGCGCCCTACGACGTCCCTACTCGTGCCATGGCTGCGCCCTGCGACGTCCCTACTCGTTCCATGGCCACGCCCTGCGACGACCCGACTCGTGCATGGCCACGCTCTGCCATGTCTTGATGCATCCTGACACGTGCCATGGCCATGTCCAGATGCGTCCCGACACGTGCCATGGCCCTGACCTGACGCATCTTGACACATACCATGGCCACGTCCGGACGCGTCCTGACACGTACCATGGCCATATCCTGTCATGTCCTGCATCGTACTGACTCGTGCCCTGATCACGCCCAGCAACGTCCTGGCGCGTGCCATGGCCATGTCCTTACGCATCCTGACACGAACCACGGCCACGTCCTGACGCATCGTGACACGTACCATGGCCATGTCCTGCGACGTCCTAACCATGCCATGGCCACGCCCTGCCACGTCCTGACGCGTGCCATGGCCATGTCCTGACGTGTCCTGACACGTACCATGGCCATGTCCTGCCATGTCTTGCGATGTCTTGACTCGTGCCATGGCCACGCCCTGCCATGTCCTGACGCGTCGTGACTAGTGCCATGGCTATGTCCTGACATGTCCAGCGAAGTCCCGACTCGTGCCATGGGCCCGCCCTGCCATGTCCTGCGACGTCCCGACTCGTGCCATGGCCACGCCTGCCATGTCTTGACGCGTCCTGACACGTGCCATGGCCATGTCCTAACACGACCTGCGACGTCCCGACTCGTGCCATGGCCACGCCCTACCATGCCCTGTGACATTTCGACTCGTGCCATGGCCACGCCCTGCCATGCCCTGACGCGTCCTGACACGTGCCATGGCCATGTCCTGATGCGTCCTAACACGTGCCATGGCCATTTCCTGACGCATCCTGACACGTACCATGGCCACGTCCTGACGCGTCCGAACACGTACCATGGCCATATCCTGCCATGTCCTGCGACGTCCTAACTTGTGCCATGACTACACCCAGCCACGTCCTGACGCGTGCCAATGCCATGTCCTACGACGTCCTGATTAGTGCCATGGCCACACCCTGCCACGTCCTGACGCGTGGCATGACCATGTACTGCATGTCTTGACACGTACCATGGCCATATCCTGCCATGTCCTGCGACGTCCTGACTCGTGCCATGACCACGCTCAGCAATGTCCTGACGCGACATGACACCTGCCATGGCAATGTCCTGACACGTCCTCCGAGGTCACGACTTGTGTCATGGACACGCCCTGCCATGTCCTGCGACGTCCCGACTCGTGCCATGGCAACGCCCTACCATGTCCTGTCGCGTCTTGACACGTGTCATGGCCACACCCTGCCACGTCCTGACGCGTGCCATGGCCAAGTCCTGACGCGTCCTGACACGTACCATGGCAATATCCTGCCATGTCCTGCGACGTCCTGACTCGTGCCATGGTCATGCCTTGCCACGTCATGACGCGTGCCATGGCCATGTCCTGCGACGTACTGATGCATGCCATAGCCACGCCCTGCCACGTCCTGACGCGTGCCATGGCCATGTCCTGACGCGTCCTAACACGTACCATGGCCATATCCTGCCATGTCCTGCGACGTACTGACTCATGCCATGGCCACACCCTGCCATGTCCTGCGACGTCCCGACTCATGCCATGGCCACGCCCTGCCATGTCCTGACGCATCCTGACACGTGTTATGGCCATATCGAGACTCGTCATGCGACGTCCCGACTCGTGCCATGGCCACGCCCTGCCATGTCCTGCGACGTCCCGACTCGTTCCATGGCCACGCCCTTCCATGTTCTGATGCGTCGTGACACGTGCCATGGCCATGTCCTGATGCGTCCTGACACGTACCATGGCCACGTCCTGACGCGTCCAAACACCTCCCATGGCCATATCCTGCCATGTCCTGCGACGTCCTAACTTGTGCCATGACCACACCCCGCCACGTCCTGATGCGTGCCATGGCCATGTCCTGCGACGTCCTGACTCGTGCCATGGCCACACCCTGCCACGTCCTGACGCGTGCCATGGCCATGTCCTGACGCGTCCTGACACGTACCATGGCCATATCCTGCCATGTCCTGCGACGTCCTGACTCGTGCCATGGCAACGTCCAGCCATGTCCTGACACGACCTGACACGTGCCATGGCAATATCCCGACAAGTCCTACGAGGTCCCGACTCGTGCCATGGCCACGCCCTGCCATGTCCTGCGACGTCCCGACTCGTGCCATGGCCACGCCCTTCCATGTCTTGACATCCTGACACGTGCCATGGCCATGTCCTAACAAGTCCTACGACGTCCCGACTCGTGCCATGGCCACGGCCTGACATGTCTTGTTGCGTCATGACACGTGCCATGGCCGTGTCCTGATGCGTCCTGACACGTACCATGGCCACTTCCTGACGCGTCCTGACAAGTACCATGGCCATATCCTGCCATGTCCTGCGACGTCCTAACTCGTGCCATGACCACGCCCTGCCACACCCTGACGCGTGCCATGGCCATGTCCTGCAACGTCCTGACTCCTGCCATAGCCACGCCCTGCACGTACTGACGCGTGCCATGGCCATGACCTGGCGCGCCTGACATGTACCATAGCCATATCCTGCCATGTCCTGACACGTGCCATGGCCATGTTCTGACACGTCCTGCGACGTCCCGACTCGTGCCATGGCCACGCCCTGCCATGTCCTGATGCGTCCTGACACGTGCCACGGCCATGTCCTGACGCATCCAAACACGTACCATGGCCACGTCCTAACGCGTCCTGACACGTACCATGGCCATATCCTGCCATGTCCTGCGACGTCGTAACTTGTGCCATGACCACGCTCTTCCACGTCCTGACGCGTTCCATGGCCATCTCCTGCGACGTCCTGACTCGTGCCATGGCAACACCTTGCCACGTCCTGACGCGTGCCATGGCCATGTCCTGTCGCATCCTGACACGTACCATGGCCATATCCTGCCATATCCTGCGACGTCCTGACTCGTGCCATGGCCACGCCCAGCAATGTCCTGACGCGTCATGACACGTGCCATGCCAATGTCCTGACATGTCCTGCGAGGTCTCGACTCGTGCCATGGCTAGGCGCTGCCATGTCCTGCGACGTCCCGACTCGTGCCATGGCCACACCTTGCCATGTCCTGACGTCCTGACACGTGCCATGGCCATGTCCTGACACGTCCTGCGACGTCCCGACTCGTGCCAGGCCACACCCTGCGACGTCCCGACTCGTGCCATGGCCACGCTCCGCCATGTCCTGATGCGTCCTGACACGTGCCATGGCCATGTCCTAACACGTCCTGCGACGTCCCGACTCGTGCCATGGCCACGTGTTACCATGTCCTGTGATGTTTCGACTCGTGCCATGGCCACGCCCTGCCATGCCTGACGCATCCTGACATGTGCCATGGCCATGTCCTGATGCGTCCTAACACGTGCCATGGCCATTTCCTGACGCATCCTGACACGTACCATGCCCACGACCTGACGCGTCCTAACACGTACCATGGCCACATCCTGCCATGTCCTGCGACGTCCTAACTTGTGCAATGACCACACCTTGCCACGTCCTGACGCGTGCCATGGCCATGTCCTACGACGTCCTGATTTGTGCCATGGCCACACCCTGCCACGTCCTGACGCGTGCCATGGCCATGTACTGCACGTCCTGACACGTACCATGGCCATATCCTACCATGTCCTGACACGTGCAATGGCCATGTCCTGACACGTCCTGCGACGTCCCGACTCATGCCATGGCCACGCCCTGCCATGTCCTGATGCGTCCTGACACGTGCCACGGCCATGTCCTGACGCATCCTAACACGTACCATGGCCACGTCCCGACGTGTCCTGACACGTACCATGACCATATCCTGCAATGTCCTGCGACATCCTAACTTGTGCCATGACCACGCCCTGCCACGTCCTGACGCGTGCCATGGCCATGTCCTGCGACGTCCTGACTCGTGCCTTGGCCACACCTTGCCACGTCCTGACGCGTGCCATGGCCATGTCCTGACGCGTCCAGACACGTACCATGGCCGTATCCTGCCATGTCCTGCGACGTCCTGACTCGTGCCATGGCCACGCCCAGCCATGTCCTGACGCGACATGACACGTGCCATGGCAATGTCCTGACACGTCTTCCGAGGTCACGATTTGTGCCATGGACACGATCTGCCAGGTCCTGCGACGTCCCGACTCGTGCCATGGCAACGCCCTGCCATGTCCTGTCGCGTCCTGACATGTGTCATGGCCACACCCTGACGCGTGCCATGGCCATGTCCTGACGCGTCCTGACACGTACCATGGGAATATCCTGCCATGTCCTGCGACGTCCTGACTCGTGCCACGGCCACGCCCTGCCACGTCCTGACTCGTGCCATGGCCATGTCCTACAACGTCCTGATTAGTGCCATGGCCACACCCTGCCACGTCCTGACGCGTGCCATGGCCATGTACTGCAAGTCCTGACACGTACCATGGCCATATCCTGCCATGTCCTGCGACGTCCTGACTCGTGCCATGACCACGCTCAGCAATGTCCTAACGCGACATTACACCTGCCATGGCAATTTCCTTACACGTCCTCCGAGGTCACGACTTGTGCCATGGACACGCCCTGCCATGTCCTGCGACGTCCCAACTCGTACCATGGCAACGCCCTGCCATGTCCTGTCGCGTCTTTAAACGTGTCATGGCCACACCCTGCCACGTCCACACGCGTGCCATGGCCAAGTCCTGACGCGTCCTGACACGTACCATGGCAATATCCTGCCATGTCCTGCGACGTACAGATACATGCAATAGCCACGCCCTGCCACGTCCTGACGCGTGCCATGGCCATGTCCTGACGCGTCCTAACACGTACCATGGCCATATCCTGCCATGTCCTACGACGTACTGACTTATGCCACGGCCACACCCTGCCATGTCCTGCGACGTCCCGACTCATGCCATGGCCACGCCTTGCCATGTCCTGACGCGTCCTGACACGTGCTATGGCCATGTCCAGACGCGTCCTGCGACGTCCCGACTCGTGCCACGGCCATGCCCTGCCATGTCCTGCGACATCCCGACTCGTTCCATGGCCACGCCCTTCCATGTTCTGATGCACCGTGACACGTGCCATGGCCATGACCTCATGCGTCCTGACACATACCAATGCCACGTCCTGACGCGTCCAAACACGTACCATGGCCATATCCCGCCATGTCCTGCGACGTCCTAACTTGTGCCATGACCACACCCTGCCACGTCCTGACGCGTGCCATGGCCATGTCCTGCGACGTCCTGACTCGTGCCATGGCCACACCCTGCCACGTCCTGACGCGTGCCATGGCCATATCCTGCCATGTCCTGCGACGTCCTGACTCGTGCCATGGCCACGCTCAGCCATGTCCTGACACGACCTGACATGTGCCATGGCAATGTCCCGGCAAGTTCAGCGAGGTCCCGACCCGTGCCATGGCCACGCCCTGCCATGTCCTGCGACGTCCCGACTCGTGCCATGGCCACGCCCTGCCATGTCCTGACGTACTGACACGTGCCATGGTCATGTCCTAACACGTCCTGTGACATCCCGACTCGTGCCATGGCCACGCCCTGACATGTCTTTATGCGCATGACACGTGCCATGGCCATGTCCCGATACGTCCTAACACGTGCCATGGCCATGTCCTGATGCGTCCTGACACGTACCATGGCCAATTCCTGACGCGTCCTGACATGTACCATGGCCATATCCTGCCATGTCCTGCGACGTCCTAACTCGTGCCATGACAACGCCCAGCCACGTCATGACGAGTGCCATGGCCATGTCCTGCGACGTCCTGACACATACCATGGCCACGTCCTGACGCGTCCTGACGTGTACCATGGCCATGTCCTTCCATGTCCTGCAACGTCCTATCTCGTGCCATAGCCACGCCCAGCCATGTCCTGGCGCGACCTGTCACATGCCATGGTAATGTCCTGACACGTCCTGCGAGGTCCCCACTCGTGCCATGGCCACGCCTTGCCATGTCTTGCGACGTCACGACACGTTCCATAGCCACGCCCTGCCATGTCCTGACGTCCTGACACGTGCCAGGGCCATGTCCTGACACGTCCTGCGACAACCATACTCGTGCCATGGCCACGCCCTGTGACGTCCCGACTCGTGCCATGGCCTCGCCCTGGCATGTCTTGATGCGTCATGACACGTGCCATGGCCATGTCCTGATGCGTCCTGACACGTGCCATGGCCATGTCATGACGCATCCTGACACGTACCATGGCCACTTCCTGACGCGTCCTGACACGTACCATGGCCATATCCTGCCATGTCCTGCGACGTCCTAACTCGTGCCATGACCACGCCCTGCAACATCCTGACGCGTGCCATGGCCATGTCCTGCGACGTCCTGACTCGTGCCATAGCCACGCCCAGCCACGACTGACGCGTTCCACGGCCATGTCCTGACGCGTCCTGACACGTACCATGGCCATATCCTGCCATGTCCTACGACGTCCTGACTCGTGCCATGACCACGCCCTGCCACGTACTGACGCGTCCTGACTAGTGCCATGGCCATGTCCTGACACGTCCTGCGAGGTCCCAACTCGTGCCATGGCCACGCCCTGCCATGTCCTGCGACGTCCCGACTCCTGCCATGGCCACGCCCTTCCATGTCTTGAAACGTCCTAACATGTACCATGGCCATATCCTGCCATGTCCTGCGACGTCCTAACTTGTGCCATGACCACACCCATCCACGTCCTGACGCGTGCCATGCCCATGTCCAGCGACGTCCTGACTCGTTCCATGGCCAAACCCTGCCATGTCTTGCGACGTCCTGACTCGTGCCATGGCCACGCCCAGCCATGTCCTGACGCGCCCTGACACGTGCCATGGCAATGTCCTGACACGTCCTGCGACGTCCCGACTCGTGCCATGGCCACGCCTTGCCATGTCCTGCGACGTCCCAACTCGTGCTATGGCCATGCCTTGCCATGTCCTGACGTCCTGACACGTGCCATGGCTATGTCCTAAGACGTCTGTGACATCCCGACTCGTGCCATGGCCGCGCCCTACGACGTCCCTACTCGTGCCATGGCTGCGCCCTGCGACGTCCCTACTCGTTCCATGGCCACGCCCTGCGATGACCCGACTCATGCATGGCCACGCTCTGCCATGTCTTGATGCATCCTGACACGTGCCATGGCCATGTCCTGATGCGTCCCGACACGTGCCATGGCCCTGACCTGACGCATCTTGACACATACCATGGCCACGTCCGGACGCGTCCTGACACGTACCATGGCCATATCCTGTCATGTCCTGCATCGTACTGACTCGTGCCCTGACCACGCCCAGCAACGTCCTGGCGCGTGCCATGGCCATGTCCTGACGCATCCTGACACGAACCACGGCCACGTCCTGACGCATCGTGACACGTACCATGGCCATATCCTGCCATGTCCTGCGACGTCCTAACTCATGCCATGGCCACGCCCTGCCACGTCCTGACGCGTGCCATGGCCATGTCCTGATGTGTCCTGACACGTACCATGGCCATGTCCTGCCATGTCTTGCGATGTCTTGACTCGTGCCATGGCCACGCCCTGCCATGTCCTGACGCGTCGTGACTAGTGCCATGGCTATGTCCTGACACGTCCAGCGAAGTCCCGACTCGTGCCATGGGCACGCCCTGCCATGTCCTGCGACGTCCCGACTCGTGCCATGGCCACGCCCTGCCATGTCTTGACGCGTCCTGACACGTGCCATGGCCATGTCCTAACACGTCCTGCGACGTCCCGACTCGTGCCATGGCCACACCCTACCACGTCCTGTGATGTTTCGACTCGTGCCATGTTCACGCCTGCCATGCCCTGACGCGTCCTGACACGTGCCATGGCCATGTCCTGATGCGTCCTAACACGTGCCATGGCCATTTCCTGACGCATCCTGACACGTACCATGGCCACGTCCTGACGCGTTCGAACACGTACCATGGCCATATCATGCCATGTCCTGCGACGTCCTAACTTGTGCCATGACTACACCCTGCCACATCCTGACGCGTGCCATGGCCATGTCCTACGATGTCCTGATTAGTGCCATGGCCACACCCTGCCACGTCCTGACGCGTGCCATGGCCATGTACTGCATGTCTTGACACGTACCATGGCCATATCCTGCCATGTCCTGCGACGTCCTGATTCGTGTAATGACCACGCTCAGCAATGTCCTGACGCGACATGACACCTGCCATGGCAATGTCCTGACACGTCCTCCGAGGTCACGACTTGTGCCATGGACACGCCCTGCCATGTCCTGCGACGTCCCGACTCGTGCCATGGCAAAGCCCTGCCATGTCCTGTCGCGCCTTGACACGTGTCATGGCCACACCCTGCCACGTCCTAACGCGTGCCATGGCCAAGTCCTGACGCGTCCTGACACGTACCATGGCAATATCCTGCCATGTCCTGCGACGTCCTGACTCGTGCCATGGTCACGCCTTGCCACGTCATGACGCGTGCCATGGCCATGTCCTGCGACGTACTGACGCATGCCATGGCCATGCCCTGCCACGTCCTGACGCGTGCCATGGCCATGTCCTGATGCGTCCTAACACGTACCATGGCCATATCCTGCCATTTCCTGCGACGTACTTACTCATGCCATGGCCACACCCTGCCATGTCCTGCGACGTCCCGACTCATGCCATGGCCACGCCCTGCCATGTCCTGACGCATCCTGACACGTGCTATGGCCATATCCAGACTCGTCATGCGACGTCCCGACTCGTGCCATGGCCACGCCCTGCCATGTCCTGACGTCCTAACACGTCCTGCGAAGTCCCGACTCGTGCCAGGCCACACCCTGCGACGTCCCGACTCGTGCCATGGCCACGCTCTTCCATGTGGTGATGCGTCCTGACACGTGCCATGGCCATGTCCTGACGCGTCCTTACACGTACCATGGCCATGTCCTGACGCATCTTCACATGTACCAAGGCCACAACCTGACGCGTCCTGACACGTACCATGGCCATATCCTGCTATGTCTTGCGACGTACTGACTCGTGCCATAACCACGCCCTGCCACGTACTGAGGCGTGCCATGGCCATGTCTTGACGCGTCCTGACACGTACCATGGCCATATCTTGCCATGTCCTGCGACGTCCTGACTCGTGCCATGGTCACGCCCTGCCATGTCCTGACGCGTCCTGACACGTGCCATGGCCATGTCCTAACACGCCCTGCGACGTCCCGACTCTTGCCATAGCCACGCCCTGGCTTTTCCTGACGCGTCCTAACACGTGCCATGGCCATGTCCTGAAACATCCTGCGACATCCCAACTCGTGCCATGGCCACGCCCTGCCATGTCCTCCGACGTCCCGACTCATGCCATGGCCACGCCCTGCCATGTCCTGACGCGTCCTGACACGTCCATGGCATTGTCCTGATGCGTCCTAACACGTGCCATGGCCACGCCCTGCGATGTCCCAACTCGTGCCATGGCCACGCCCTTCCATGTTCTGATGCATCGTGACACGTGCCACGGCCATGTCCTGATGCGTCCTGACACGTGCCATGGCCATGTCCGGACGCATCCTGACACGAACCGCGGCCAAATCCTGACGCGTCCTGACACGTACCATGGCCATATCCTGCCAAGTCCTACGACGTCCTAACTCATGCCTTGACCTCCCCCTGCCACGTCATGACGCGTGCCATGGCCATGTCCTTCGACGTCCTAACTCGTGCCATGGCCACGCCCTGCCACGTCCTGACGCGTGCCATGGCCATGTCCTGACGCGTCCTGACACGTACCATGGCCATATCCTGCCATGTCTTGCGACGTCTTGACTCGTGCCATGGCCACGCCCTGCCATGTCTCGACGCGTCCTAACACGTGCCATGGCCATGTCCTGACACGTCCTGCGAGGTCCCGACTCGAGCCATGGCCAAGCCGTGCCATGTCTTGCGGCGTCCCAATTCGTGCCATGGCCACGCCCTGCCATGTCTTGACAAGTCTTGACACGTGCCATGGCCATGTCCTAACACGTCCTGCAACGTCCCGACACGTGCCATGGACACGTGCCATGGCCATGTCCAGATGCGTCCTGACACGTGCCATGGCCATGTCCTGATGCGTCCTAACACGTACCATGGCCATATCCAGCCATGTCCTGCGACGTCCAAACTTGTACCATGACCACACCCTGCCACGTCCTGAAGCGTGCCATGGCCATGTCCTGCAACGTCCTGATTGTACCATGGCCACGTCCTGATGCGTCCTGACCCGTACCATGGCCATATCCTTCCATGTCCTGCAAAGTCCTAACTCGTGCCATAGCCACGCCCAGCCATGTCCTGACGCGACCTGTCACATGCCATGGCAATGTCCTGACACGTCCTGCGAGGTCCCGACTCGTGCCATGGCCACGCCTTGCCATGTCTTGCGACGTCCCGACACGTTCCATAGCCACGCCCTGCCATGTCCTGACGTCCCGACTCGTGCCATGGCCACGCCTTGACATGTCTTGATGCGTCATGACACGTGCCATGGCCATGTCCTGATGCGTCCTGACACGTGCCATGGCCATGTCATGACGCATCCTGACACGTACCATGGCCACGTCCTGACGCGTCCTGACACGTACCATGGCCATATCCTGCCATGTCCTGCGACGTCCTTACTCGTGCCATAGCCACGCCCAGCCACGACAGACGCGTGCCACAGCCATGTCCTGACACGTACCATGGCCATATCCTGCCATGTCCTGCGACGTCCTGACTCGTGCCATGACCACGCCCTGCCACGTACTGACGCGTCCTGACTAGTGCCATGGCTATGTCCTGACACGTCCTGCGAGGTCCCAACTCGTACCATGGCCACGCCCTGCCATGTCCTGCGACGTCCCGACTCGTGCCATGGCCACGCCTTGCCATGTCTTGACGCGTCTTAACACGTACCATGGCCATATCCTGCCATGTTCTGCGACGTCCTAACTTGTGCCATGACCACACCCATCCACGTCCTGACGCGTGCCATGGCCATGTCCAGCGACGTCCTGACTCGTTCCATGGCAAAACCCTGCCATGTCCTGCGACGTCCTGACTCGTGCCATGGCCACGCCCAGCCATGTCCTGACGCATCCTGCGACGTCCCGACTCGTGCCATGGCCACGCCTTGCCATGTCCTGCGACGTCCCAACTCGTGCTATGGCCTTGCCTTGCCATGTCCTGACGTCCTGACACGTGCCATGGCCATGTCTTGACACGTCCTGTGACGTCCCGACTCGTGCCATGGCCGCACCCTACGACGTCCCTACTCGTGCCATGGTCGCGCCCTGCGACGTCCCTACTCGTTCCATGGCCACGCCCTGCGACATCCCGACTCGTGCCATGGCCACGCTCTGCCATGTCCTGATGCGTCCTGACACGTGCCATGGCCATGTCCTGATGCGTCCTGACACGTGCCATGGCCATGTCCTGACGCATCTTGACACGTATCATGGCCACGTCCGGATGCATCCTGACACGTACCATGGCCATATCCTGTCATGTCCTGTGACGTACTGACTCGTGCCCTGACCACGCCCAGCCACGTCCTGACGCGTGCCATGGCCATGTCCTGACGCATCCTGATATGAACCACGGCCACGTCCTCACGCATCGTGACACGTACCATGGCCATATCCTGCCATGTCCTGCAACGTCCTAACTCGTGCCATGGCCACGCCTTGCCACGTCCTGACGCGTGCCATGGCCACGTCCTGACGAGTCCTGACACGTGCCGTGGCCATGTCCTCCCATGTCTTGCGACGTCTTGACTCGTGCCATGGCCACGCCCTGCCATGTCCTGACGCGTCCTGACTAGTGCCATGGCCATGTCCTGACACGTCCAGCGAGGTCTCGACTTGTGCCATGGCCACGCCCTGCCATGTCCTCCGACATCCCGACTCGTGCCATGGCCACGCCCTGCCATGTCTTGACGCGTCCTGACACGTGCCATGGCCATGTCCTAACACGACCTGCGACGTCCCGACTCGTGCCATGGCCACACCCTACCATGTCCTGTGACGTTTCGACTCGTGCCATGGCCACGCCCTGCCATGCCCTGACGCGTCCTGACACGTGCCATGGCCATGTCCTGATGCGTCCAAACACGTGCCATGGCCATTTCCTGACGCATCCTGACACGTACCATGGCCAAGTCCTGACGCGTCCGAACACGTACCATGGCCATATCCTGCCATGTCCTGCGACGTCCTAACTTGTGCCATAACTACACCCTGCCACGTCCTGACTCGTGCCATGGCCATGTCCTACAACGTCCTGAATAGTGCCATGGCCACACCCTGCCACGTCCTGACGCGTGCCATGGCCATGTACTGCATGTCCTGACACGTACCATGGCCATATCCTGCCATGTCCTGCGACGTCCTGACTCGTGCCATGACCACGCTCAGCAATGTCCTAACGCGACATTGCACCTGCCATGGCAATTTCCTTACACGTCCTCCGAGGTCACGACTTGTGCCATGGACACGCCCTGCCATGTCCTGCGACGTCCCAACTCGTGCCATGGCAACGCCCTGCCATGTCCTGTCGCGTCTTGACACGTGTCATGGCCACACCCTGCCACGTCCACACGCGTGCCATGGCCAAGTCCTGACGCGTCCTGACACGTACCATGGCAATATCCTGCCATGTCCTGCGACGTACTGATGCATGCCATAGCCACGCCCTGCCACGTCCTGACACGTGCCATGGCCATGTCCTGACGCGTCCTAACACGTACCATGGCCATATCCTGCCATGTCCTGCGACGTACTGACTTATGCCACGGCCACACCCTGCCATGTCCTGCGACGTCTCGACTCATGCCATGGCTACGCCCTGCCATGTCCTGACGCGTCCTGACACGTGCTATGGCCATGTCCAGACGCGTCCTGCGACGTCCCGACTCGTGCCACGGCCACGCCCTGCCATGTCCTGCGACATCCCGACTCGTTCCATGGCCACGCCCTTCCATGTTCTGATGCACCGTGACACGTGCCATGGCCATGTCCTCATGCGTCCTGACACATACCAATGCCACGTCCTGACGTGTCAAAACACGAACCATGGCCATATCCCGCCATGTCCTGCGACGTCCTAACTTGTGCCATGACCACACCCTGCCACGTCCTGACGCGTGCCATGGCCATATCCTGCCATGTCCTGCGACGTCCTGACTCGTGCCATGGCCACGCCCAGCCATGTCCTGACACGACCTGACATGTGCCATGGCAATGTCCCGACAAGTCCTGCGAGGTCCCGACCCGTGCCATGGCCACGCCCTGCCATGTCCTGCGACGTCTCGACTCGTGCCATGGCCACGCCCTGCCATGTCCTGACGTCCTGACACGTGCCATGGCCATGTCCTAACACGTCCTGTGACGTCCCCACTCTTGCCATGTCCACGCCCTGACATGTCTTTATGCGCATGACACGTGCCATGGCCATGTCCCGATACGTCCTAACACGTGCCATGGCCATGTCCTGATGCGTTCTGACACGTACCATGGCCACTTCCTGACGCGTCCTAACACGTACCATAGCCATATCCTGCCATGTCCTGCGACGTCCTAACTCGTGCCATGACAACGCCCTGCCACGTCATGACGCGTGCCATGGCCATGTCCTGCGACGTCCTGACACGTACCATGGCCACGTCCTGACGCATCCTGACGTGTACCGTGGCCATGTCCTTCCATGTCCTGCAACGTCCTATCTCGTGCCATAGCCACGCCCAGCCATGTCCTGGCGCGACCTGTCACATGCCATGGTAATGTCCTGACACGTCCTGCGAGGTCCCCACTCGTGCCATGGCCACGCCTTGCCATGTCTTGCGACGTCACGACACGTTCCATAGCCACGCCCTGCCATGTCCTGACGTCCTGACACGTGCCAGGGCCATGTCCTGACACGTCCTGCGACAACCATACTCGTGCCATGGCCACGCCCTGTGACGTCCCGACTCGTGCCATGGCCACACCTTGGCATGTCTTGATGCGTCATGACACGTGCCATGGCCATGTCATGATGCGTCCTGACACGTGCCATTGCCATGTCATGACGCATCCTGACACGTACCATGGCCACTTCCTGACGCGTCCTGACACGTATCATGGCCATATCCTGCCATGTCCTGCGACGTCCTAACTCGTGCCATGACCACGCCCTGCAACATCCTGACGCGTGCCATGGCCATGTCCTGCGACGTCCTGACTCGTGCCATAGCCACGCCCAGCCACGACTGACGCGTGCCACGGCCATGTCCTGACGCGTCCTGACACGTACCATGGCCATATCCTGCCATGTCCTGCGACGTCCAGACTCGTGCCATGACCACGCCCTGCCACGTACTGACGTCCTGACACGTGCCATGGCTATGGCCTAAGACGTCTGTGACATCCCGACTCGTGCCATGGCCGCGCCCTACGACGTCCCTACTCGTGCCATGGCTGTGCCCTGCGACGTCCCTACTCGTTCCATGGCCACGCCCTGCGACGACCCGACTCGTGCATGGCCACGCTCTGCCATGTCTTGATGCATCGTGACACGTGCCATGGCCATGTCCAGATGCGTCCCGACACGTGCCATGGCCCTGACCTGACGCATCTTGACACATACCATGGCCACGTCCGGACGCGTCCTGACACGTATTATGGCCATATCCTGTCATGTCCTGCATCGTACTGACTCGTGCCCTGACCACGCCCAGCAACGTCCTGGCGCGTGCCATGGCCATGTCCTTACGCATCCTGACACGAACCACGGCCACGTCCTGACGCATCGTGACACGTACCATGGCCATATCCTGCCATGTCCTGCGACGTCCTAACTCATGCCATGGCCACGCCTTGCCACGTCCTGACGCGTGCCATGGCCATGTCCTGACGTGTCCTGACACGTACCATGGCCATGTCCGTCCATGTCTTGCGATGTCTTGACTCGTGCCATGGCCACGCCCTGCCATGTCCTGACGCGTCGTGACTAGTGCCATGGCTATGTCCTGACATGTCCAGCGAAGTCCCGACTCGTGCCATGGGCACGCCCTGCCATGTCCTGCGACGTCCCGACTCGTGCCATGGCCACGCCCTGCCATGTCTTGACGCGTCCTGACACGTGCCATGGCCATGTCCTAACACGACCTGCGACGTCCCAACTCGTGCCATGGCCACGCCCTACCATGCCCTGTGACATTTCGACTCGTGCCATGGCCACGCCCTGCCATGCCCTGACGCGTCCTGACACGTGCCATGGCCATTTCCTGATGCGTCCTAACACGTGCCATGGCCATTTCCTGACGCATCCTGACACGTACCATGGCCACGTCCTGACGCGTCCGAACACGTACCATGGCCATATCCTGCCATGTCCTGCGACGTCCTAACTTGTGCCATGACTACACCCTGCCACGTCCTGACGCGTGCCATGGCCATGTCCTACGACGTCCTGATTAGTGCCATGGCCACACCCTGCCACGTCCTGACGCGTGCCATGGCCATGTACTGCATGTCTTGACACGTACCATGGCCATATCCTGCCATGTCCTGCGACGTCCTAACTCGTGCCATGACAACGCCCTGCCACGTCATGACGCGTGCCATGGCCATGTCCTGCGACGTCCTGACACGTACCATGGCCACGTCCTGACGCATCCTGACGTGTACCGTGGCCATGTCCTTCCATGTCCTGCAACGTCCTATCTCGTGCCATAGCCACGCCCAGCCATGTCCTGGCGCGACCTGTCACATGCCATGGTAATGTCCTGACACGTCCTGCGAGGTCCCCACTCGTGCCATGGCCACGCCTTGCCATGTCTTGCGACGTCACGACACGTTCCATAGCCACGCCCTGCCATGTCCTGACGTCCTGACACGTGCCAGGGCCATGTCCTGACACGTCCTGCGACAACCATACTCGTGCCATGGCCACGCCCTGTGACGTCCCGACTCGTGCCATGGCCACACCTTGGCATGTCTTGATGCGTCATGACACGTGCCATGGCCATGTCATGATGCGTCCTGACACGTGCCATTGCCATGTCATGACGCATCCTGACACGTACCATGGCCACTTCCTGACGCGTCCTGACACGTATCATGGCCATATCCTGCCATGTCCTGCGACGTCCTAACTCGTGCCATGACCACGCCCTGCAACATCCTGACGCGTGCCATGGCCATGTCCTGCGACGTCCTGACTCGTGCCATAGCCACGCCCAGCCACGACTGACGCGTGCCACGGCCATGTCCTGACGCGTCCTGACACGTACCATGGCCATATCCTGCCATGTCCTGCGACGTCCTGACTCGTGCCATGACCACGCCCTGCCACGTACTGACGTCCTGACACGTGCCATGGCTATGGCCTAAGACGTCTGTGACATCCCGACTCGTGCCATGGCCGCGCCCTACGACGTCCCTACTCGTGCCATGGCTGTGCCCTGCGACGTCCCTACTCGTTCCATGGCCACGCCCTGCGACGACCCGACTCGTGCATGGCCACGCTCTGCCATGTCTTGATGCATCGTGACACGTGCCATGGCCATGTCCAGATGCGTCCCGACACGTGCCATGGCCCTGACCTGACGCATCTTGACACATACCATGGCCACGTCCGGACGCGTCCTGACACGTACCATGGCCATATCCTGTCATGTCCTGCATCGTACTGACTCGTGCCCTGACCACGCCCAGCAACGTCCTGGCGCGTGCCATGGCCATGTCCTTACGCATCCTGACACGAACCACGGCCACGTCCTGACGCATCGTGACACGTACCATGGCCATATCCTGCCATGTCCTGCGACGTCCTAACTCATGCCATGGCCACGCCTTGCCACGTCCTGACGCGTGCCATGGCCATGTCCTGACGTGTCTTGACACGTACCATGGCCATGTCCGTCCATGTCTTGCGATGTCTTGACTCGTGCCATGGCCACGCCCTGCCATGTCCTGACGCGTCGTGACTAGTGCCATGGCTATGTCCTGACATGTCCAGCGAAGTCCCGACTCGTGCCATGGGCACGCCCTGCCATGTCCTGCGACGTCCCGACTCGTGCCATGGCCACGCCCTGCCATGTCTTGACGCGTCCTGACACGTGCCATGGCCATGTCCTAACACGACCTGCGACGTCCCAACTCGTGCCATGGCCACGCCCTACCATGCCCTGTGACATTTCGACTCGTGCCATGGCCACGCCCTGCCATGCCCTGACGCGTCCTGACACGTGCCATGGCCATTTCCTGATGCGTCCTAACACGTGCCATGGCCATTTCCTGACGCATCCTGACACGTACCATGGCCACGTCCTGACGCGTCCGAACACGTACCATGGCCATATCCTGCCATGTCCTGCGACGTCCTAACTTGTGCCATGACTACACCCTGCCACGTCCTGACGCGTGCCATGGCCATGTCCTACGACGTCCTGATTAGTGCCATGGCCACACCCTGCCACGTCCTGACGCGTGCCATGGCCATGTACTGCATGTCTTGACACGTACCATGGCCATATCCTGCCATGTCCTGCGACGTCCTGACTCGTGCCATGACCACGCTCAGCAATGTCCTGACGCGACATGACACCTGCCATGGCAATGTCCTGACACGTCTTCCGAGGTCACGACTTGTGCCATGGACACGCCCTGCCACGTCCTGACGCGTCCGAACACGTACCATGGCCATATCCTGCCATGTCCTGCGACGTCCTAACTTGTGCCATGACTACACCTTGCCACGTCTTGACGCGTGCCATGGCCATGTCCTACGACGTCCTGATTTGTGCCATGGCCACACCCTGCCACGTCCTGACGCGTGCCATGGCCATGTACTGCACGTCCTGACACGTACCATGGCCATATCCTACCATGTCCTGACACGTGCCATGGCCATGTCCTGACACGTCCTGCAACGTCCCGACTCATGCCATGGCCACGCCCTGCCATGTCCTGATGCGTCCTGACACGTGCCACGGCCATGTCCTGACGCATCCTAACACGTACCATGGCCAAGTCCTGACGTGTCCTGACACGTACCATGACCATATCCTGCAATGTCCTGCGACATAATAACTTGTGCCATGACCACGCCCTGCCACGTCCTGACGCGTGCCATGGCCATGTCCTGCGACGTCCTGACTCGTGCCATGGCCACACCTTGCCACGTCCTGACGCGTGCCATGGCCATGTCCTGACGCGTCCAGACACGTACCATGGCCGTATCCTGCCATGTCCTGCGACGTCCTGACTCGTGCCATGGCCACGCCCACCCATGTCCTGACGCGACATGACACGTGCCATGGCAATGTCCTGAAACGTCTTCCGAGGTCACGATTTGTGCCATGGACACGATCTGCCAGGTCCTGCGACGTCCCGACTCGTGCCATGGCAACGCCCTGCCATGTCCTGTCGCGTCCTGACATGTGTCATGGCCACACCCTGACGCGTGCCATGGCCATGTCCTGACGCTTCCTGACACGTACCATGGCAATATCCTGCCATGTCCTGCGACGTCCTGACTCGTGCCATGGTCACGCCTTGCCACGTCCTGATGCGTGCCATGGCCATGTCCTGCGATGTCCTAACTCGTGCTATGGCCACGCCCAGCCACGTCCTGACGCGTGCCATGGCCATGTCCTGATGCGTCCTGACACGTACCATGGCCATGTCCTGATGCGTCCTGACACGTACCATGGCCATATCCTGCCATGTCCTACAATGTACTGACTCATGCCATGGCCACACCCTGCCATAACATGACGCGTCCTGACACGTGCCATGGCCATGTCCTATCACGTCCTGCGAGGTCCCGACTTGTGCCATGGCCACGCCCTGCCATGTCCTGCGACGTCCCGACTCGGGCCATGGCCACGCCCTGCAGTGTCCTGACGCGCCCTGACACGTGCCATGGCCATGTCCAGACGCGTCCTGCGATGTCCCGACTCGTGCCATGGCCACGCCCTGCAATGTCCTGCGACGTCCCGACTCGTGCCATGGCCACGCACTTCCATGTTCTGATGCATCGTGACACGTGCCATGGCCATGTCCTGATGCGTCCTGACACGTATTATGGCCTCGTCCTGAAGCGTCCAAACACGTACCATGGCCATATCCTGCCATGTCCTGCGACGTCCAAACTTGTGCCATGACCACACCCTGCCACGTCCTGACGCGTGCCATGGCCATGTCCTGCGACGTCCTAACTCGTGGCATGGCCACGCCCTGCCACGTCTTGACGCGTGCCATGGCCATGTCCCGACGCGTCCTCACACGTACCATGGCCATATCCTGCCATGTCCTGCGACGTCCTGACTCGTGCCATGGCCACGCCCAGCCATGTCCTGACACGAACACGTGCCATGGCAATGTCCCGACAAGTCCTGCGAGGTCCCGACTCGTGCCATGGCCACACCCTGCCATGTCCTGCGACGTCCCGACTCGTGCCACGGCCACGCCCTGCCATGTCCTGAAGTCCTGACACGTGCCATGGCCATGTCCTAGCACGTCCTGCGACGTCCCGACTCGTGCCATGGCCACGCCGTGACATGTCTTGATGCGTCATGACCCGTGCCATGGCCATGTCTCGATGCGTCCTAACTCGTGCCATGGCCATGTCCTGATGCGTCGTGACACGTACCATGGCCACGTCCTGACGCGTATTGACACGTACCATGGCCATATCCTGCCATGTCCTGCGACGTCCTAACTCGTGCCCTGACCACGCCCTGCCACATCCTGACGCGTGCCATGGCCATGTCATGCGACGTCCTAACTCATACCATAGCCACGCCCTGCCTCGTACTGACGCGTGCCATGGCCATGACCTGACGCGTCCTGACCCGTACCATGGCAATATCCTGCCATATCCTGCAACGTCCTGACTCGTGCCATGGTCACGCCCAGCAATGTCCTGACATGTCCTGCGAGGTCGCGACTCGTTCCATGGCCAGGCGCTGCCATGTCCTGCGACGTCCCGACTCGTGCCATGGCCACGCCTTGCCATGTCCTGAGGTCCTGACACGTGCCATGACCATGTCCTGACACGTCCTGCGACGTCCCAACTCGTGCCAGGCCACGCCCTGCGACGTCCCGACTCGTGCCAAGGCCACGCTCTGCCATGTCCTGATGCGTCCTGACACGTGCCATGGCCATGTCCTAACACGTCCTGCGACGTCCCGACTCGTGCCATGGCCACGCCCAACCATGTCCTGTTACGTTTCGACTCGTGCCATGGCCACGCCCTGCCATGCCCTGACGCGTCCTGACACGTGCCATGGCCATGTCCTGATGCGTCCTAACACGTGCCATGGCCATTTCCTGACGCATCCTGACACGTACCATGGCCACGTCCTGACGCGTCCTAACACGTAGCATGGACACATCCTGTGCCATGTCCTGCGACGTCCTAACTTGTGCCATGACCACACCCTACCACGTCCTGACGCGTGCCATGGCCATGTCGTACGACGTCCTGATTTTTGCCATGGCCATACCCTGCCACGTCCTGACGCGTGCCATGGCCATGTACTGCACGTCCTGACACGTACCATGGCCATATCCTGCCATGTCCTGACACGTGCCATGGCCATGTCCTGACATGTCCTGCGACGTCCCGACTCGTGCCATGGCCACGCCCTGCCATGTCCTGATGCGTCCTGACACGTGCCACGACCATGTCCTGACGCATCCTAACACGTACCATGGCCACGTCCAGACGCGTCCTGACACGTACCATGACCATATCCTGCAATGTCCTGCGACGTCCTAACTTGTGCAATGACCACGCCCTGCCACGTCCTGACGCGTGCCATGGCCATGTCCTGCGACGTCCTGACTCGTGCCATGGCCACACCTTGCCACGTCCTGACGCGTGCCATGGCTATGTCCTGACGCGTCCTGACACGTACCATGGCCATATCCTGCCATGTCCTGCGACGTCCCGACTCGTGCCATGGCAACGCCCTGCCATGTCCTGTCGCGTCTTGACGCCTGCCATGGCCACGCCCTGCCACGTCCTGACGCGTGCCATGGCCATGTCCTGACGCGTCCTAACACGTACCATGGCCATATCCTGCCATGTCCTGCGACGTACGGACTCATGCCATGGCCACGCCCTGCCATGTCCTAACGCATCCTGACACGTGCTATGGCCATATCCAGACTCGTCATGCAACGTCCCGACTCGTGCCATGGCCACGCACTGCCATGTCCTGCGACGTCCCGACTCGTTCCATGGCCACGCCCTTCAATGTTCTGATGCGTCGTGACACGTGCCATGGCCATGTCCTGATGCGTCCTGACACGTACCATGGCCACGTCCTGACGAGTCCAAACACGTCCCATGGCCATATCCTGCCATGTCCTACGACGTCCTAACTTGTGCCATGACCACACCCTGCCACGTCCTGACGCGTGCCATTGCCACGTCCTGCGACGTCCTAACTCGTGCCATGGCCACACTCTGCCACGTCCTGACGCGTGCCATGGCCATGTCCTGACGCGTCCTGACACGTACCATGGCCATATCCTGCCATGTCCTGCGACGTCCTGACTCGTGCCATGGCCACGTCCAGCCATGTCCTGACACGACCTGACACGTGCCATGGCAGTAACCCGACAAGTCCTACGAGGTCCCGACTCGTGCCATGGCCACGCCCTGCCATGTCCTGCGACGTCCCGACTCGTGCCATGGCCACGCCCTTCCATGTCTTGACATCCTGACACGTGCCATGGCCATGTCCTAACAAGTCCTACGACGTCCTGACTCGTCCCATGGCCACGGCCTGACATGTCTTGATGCGTCATGACACGTGCCATGGCCGTGTCCTGATGAGTCCTGACACGTACCATGGCCACTTCCTGACGCGTCCTGACAAGTACCATGGACATCTTCTTCAATGTCCTGCGACGTCCTAACTCGTGCCATGACCACGCCCTGCCACACCCTGACGCGTGCCATGGCCATGTCCTGCGACGTCCTGACTCCTGCCATAGCCACGCCCTGCCACGTACTGACGCGTGCCATGGCCATGACCTGGCGCGCCTGACACGTACCATAGCCATATCCTGCCATGTCTTGACACGTGCCATGGCCATGTTCTGACACGTCCTGCGACGTCCCGACTCGTGCCATGGCCACGCCCTGCCATGTCCTGATGCGTCCTGACACGTGCCACGGCCATGTCCTGACGCATCCAAACACGTACCATGGCCACGTCCTGACGCGTCTTGACACGTACCATGGCCATATTCTACAATCTCCTGCGACGTCCTAAGTTGTGCCATGACCACGCTCTTCCACGTCCTGACGCGTTCCATGGCCATCTCCTGCGACGTCCTGACTCGTGCAATGGCAACACCTTGCCACGTCCTGACGCGTGCCATGGCCATGTCCTGACGCATCCATGGCCACACCCTGCCATGTCCTGCGACGTCCCGACTCATGCCATGGCCACGCCCTGCCATGTCCTAACGCATCCTGACACGTGCTATGGCCATATCCAGACTCGTCATGCAACGTCCCGACTCGTGCCATGGCCACGCACTGCCATGTCCTGCGACGTCCCGACTCGTTCCATGGCCACGCCCTTCAATGTTCTGATGCGCGTGACACGTGCCATGGCCATGTCCTGATGCGTCCTGACACGTACCATGGCCACGTCCTGACGAGTCCAAACACGTCCCATGGCCATATCCTGCCATGTCCTACGACGTCCTAACTTGTGCCATGACCACACCCTGCCACGTCCTGACGCGTGCCATGGCCACGTCCTGCGACGTCCTGACTCGTGCCATGGCCACACCCTGCCACGTCCTGACGCGTGCCATGGCCATGTCCTGACGCGTCCTGACACGTACCATGGCCATATCCTGCCATGTCCTGCGACGTCCTGACTCGTGCCATGGCCACGTCCAGCCATGTCCTGACACGACCTGACACGTGCCATGGAAGTATCCCGACAAGTCCTACGAGGTCCCGACTCGTGCCATGGCCACGCCCTGCCATGTCCTGCGACGTCCCGACTCGTGCCATGGCCACGCCCTTCCATGTCTTGACATCCTGACACGTGCCATGGCCATGTCCTAACAAGTCCTACGACGTCCTGACTCGTGCCATGGCCACGGCCTGACATGTCTTGATGCGTCATGACACGTGCCATGGCCGTGTCCTGATGAGTCCTGACACGTACCATGGCCACTTCCTGACGCGTCCTGACAAGTACCATGGACATCTACTTCAATGTCCTGCGACGTCCTAACTCGTGCCATGACCACGCCCTGCCACACCCTGACGCGTGCCATGGCCATGTCCTGCGACGTCCTGACTCCTGCCATAGCCACGCCCTGCCACGTACTGACGCGTGCCATGGCCATGACCTGGCGCGCCTGACACGTACCATAGCCATATCCTGCCATGTCTTGACACGTGCCATGGCCATGTTCTGACACGTCCTGCGACGTCCCGACTCGTGCCATGGCCACGCCCTGCCATGTCCTGATGCGTCCTGACACGTGCCACGGCCATGTCCTGACGCATCCAAACACGTACCATGGCCACGTCTTGACGCGTCTTGACACGTACCATGGCCATATTCTACAATCTCCTGCGACGTCCTAAGTTGTGCCATGACCACGCTCTTCCACGTCCTGACGCGTTCCATGGCCATCTCCTGCGACGTCCTGACTCGTGCAATGGCAACACCTTGCCACGTCCTGACGCGTGCCATGGCCATGTCCTGACGCATCCTAACACGTACCATGGCCATATCCTGCCATATCCTGCGACGTACTGACTCGTGCCATGGCCACGCCCAGCAATGTCCTGACATGTCCTGCGAGGTCGCGACTCGTGCCATGGCTAGGCGCTGCCATGTCCTGTGACGTCCCGACTCGTGCCATGGCCACGCCTTGCCATGTCCTGATGTCCTGACACGTGCCATGGCCATGTCCTGACACGTCCTGCGACGTCCCGACTCGTGCCAGGCCACGCCCTGCGACGTCCCGACTCGTGCCATGGCCACGCTCCGCCATGTCCTGATGCGTCCTGACACGTGCCATGGCCATGTCCTAACACGTCCTGCGACGTCCCGACTCGTGCCATGGCCACGTGTTACCATGTCCTGTGATGTTTCGACTCGTGCCATGGCCACGCCCTGCCATGCCCTGACGCATCCTGACATGTGCCATGGCCATGTTCTGATGCGTCCTAACACGTGCCATGGCCATTTCCTAACGCATCCTGACACGTACCATGACCACGACCTGACGCGTCCTAACACGTACCATGGCCACATCCTGCCATGTCCTGCGACGTCCTAACTTGTGCCATGACCACACCTTGCCACGTCCTGACGCGTGCCATGGCCATGTCCTACGACGTCCTGATTTGTGCCATGGCCACACCCTGCCACGTCCTGACGCGTGCCATGGCCATGTACTGCACGTCTTGACACGTACCATGGCCATATCCTACCATGTCCTCACACGTGCCATGGCCATGTCCTGACACGTCCTGTGACGTCCCGACTCATGCCATGGCCACGCCCTGCCATGTCCTGATGCGTCCTGACACGTGCCACGGCCATGTCCTGACGCATCCAAACACGTACCATGGCCACGTCCTGATGTGTCCTGACACGTACCATGACCATATCCTGCAATGTCCTGCAACATCCTAACTTGTGCCATGACAACGCCCTGCCACGTCCTGACGCGTGCCATGGCCATGTCCTGCGACGTCCTGACTCGTGCCATGGCCACACCTTGCCACGTCCTGACGCGTGCCATGGCCATGTCCTGACGCGTCCAGACACGTACCATGGCCGTATCCTGCCATGTCCTGCGACGTCCTGACTCGTGCCATGGCCACGCCCAGCCATGTCCTGACACGACATGACACGTGCCATGGCAATGTCCTGACACGTCTTCCGAGGTCACGATTTGTGCCATGGACACGATCTTCCAGGTCCTGCGACGTCCCGACTCGTGCCATGGCAACGCCCTGCCATGTCCTGTCGCGTCCTGACATGTGTCATGGCCACACCCTGACGCGTGCCATGGCCATGTCCTGACGCGTCCTGACACGTACCATGGCAATATCCTGCCATGTCCTGCGACGTCCTGACTCGTGCCATGGTCACGCCTTGCCACGTCCTGACGCGTGCCATGGCCATGTCCTGCGATGTCCTAACTCGTGCTATGGCCACGCCCAGCCACGTCCTGACGCGTGCCATGGCCATGTCCTGATACGTCCTGACACGTACCATGGCCATGTTCTGATGCGTCCTGACACGTACCATGGCCATATCCTGCCATGTCCTGCGACGTCCAAACTTGTGCCATGACCACACCCTGCCACGTCCTGACGCGTGCCATGGCCATGTCCTGCGACGTCCTAACTCGTGCCATGGCCACGCCCTGCCACGTCTTGACGCGTGCCATGGCCATGTCCCGACGCGTCCTGACACGTACCATGGCCATATCCTGCCATGTCCTGCGACGTCCTGACTCGTGCCATGGCCACGCCCAGCCATGTCCTGACACGAACACGTGCCATGGCAATGTCCCGACAAGTCTTGCGAGGTCCCGACTCGTGCCATGGCCACGCCCTGCCATGTCCTGCGACGTCCCGACTCGTGCCACGGCCACGCCCTGCCATGTCCTGAAGTCCTGACACGTGCCATGGCCATGTCCTAGCACGTCCTGCGACGTCCCGTCTCGTGCCATGGCCACGCCGTGACATGTCTTGATGTGTCATGACCCGTGCCATGACCATGTCTTGATGCGTGCTAACTCGTGCCATGGCCATGTCCTGATGCGTCGTGACACGTACCATGGCCACGTCCTGACGTGTATTGACACGTACCATGGCCATATCCTGCCATGTCCTGCGACGTCCTAACTCGTGCCCTGACCACGCCCTGCCACATCCTGACGCGTGCCATGGCCATGTCATGCGACGTCCTAACTCTTACCATAGCCACGCCCTGCCTCGTACTGACGCGTGCCATGGCCATGACCTGACGCGTCCTGACACGTACCATAGCCACATCCTGCCATGTCCTGACACGTGCCATGGCCATGTCCTGACACGTCCTACGACGTCCCGACTCGTGCCATGGCCGTGTCCTGATGCGTCCTGACACGTACCATGGCCACTGCCTGACGCGTCCTGACAAGTACCATGGCCATATCCTGCAATGTCCTGCGACGTCCTAACTCGTGCCATGACCACGCCCTGCCACACCCTGACGCGTGCCATGGCCATGTCCTGCGACGTCCTGACTCCTGCCATAGCCACGCCCTGCCACGTACTGACGCGTGCCATGGCCATGACCTGGCGCGCCTGACACGTACCTTAGCCATATCCTGCCATGTCTTGACACGTGCCATGGCCATGTTCTGACACGTCCTGCGACGTCCCGACTCGTGCCATGGCCACGCCCTGCCATGTCCTGATGCGTCCTGACACGTGCCACGGCCATGTCCTGACGCATCCAAACACGTACCATGGCCACGTCCTGACGCGTCTTGACACGTACCATGGCCATATCCTACCATCTCCTGCGACGTCCTAACTTGTGCCATGACCACGCTCTTCCACGTCCTGACGCGTTCCATGGCCATCTCCTGCGACGTCCTGACTCGTGCCATGGCAACACCTTGCCACGTCCTGACGCGTGCCATGGCCATGTCCTGACGCATCCTGACACGTACCATGGCCATATCCTGCCATATCCTGCGACGTACTGACTCGTGCCATGGCCACGCCCAGCAATGTCCTGACATGTCCTGCGAGGTCGCGACTCGTGCCATGGCTAGGCGCTGCCATGTCCTGCGACGTCCCGACTCGTGCCATGGCCACGCCTTGCCATGTCCTGACGTCCTGACACGTGCCATGGCCATGCCCTGACACGTCCTGCGACGTCCCGACTCGTGCCAAGCCACGCCCTGCGACGTCCCGACTCGTGCCATGGCCACGCTCCGCCATGTACTGATGCGTCCTGACACGTGCCATGGCCATGTCCTAACACGTCCTGCGACGTCCCGACTCGTGCCATGGCCACGAGTTACCATGTCCTGTGATGTTTCGACTCGTGCCATGGCCTCGCCCTGCCATGCCCTGACGCATCCTGACATGTGCCATGGCCATGTCCTGATGCGTCCTAACACGTGCCATGGCCATTTCCTAACGCATCCTGACACGTACCATGACCACGACCTGACGCGTCCTAACACGTACCATGGCCACATCCTGCCATGTCCTGCGACGTCCTAACTTGTGCCATGACCACACCTTGCCACGTCCTGACGCGTGCCATGGCCATGTCCTACGACGTCCTGATTTGTGCCATGGCCACACCCTGCCACGTCCTGACGCGTGCCATGGCCATGTACTGCACGTCTTGACACGTACCATGGCCATATCCTACCATGTCCTGGCACGTGCCATGGCCATGTCCTGACACGTCCTGTGACGTCCCGACTCATGCCATGGCCACGCCCTGCCATGTCCTGATGCGTCCTGACACGTGCCACGGCCATGTCCTGACGCATCCTAACACGTACCATGGCCACGTCCTGACGTGTCCTGACACGTACCATGACCATATCCTGCAATGTCCTGCGACATCCTAACTTGTGCCATGACCACGCCCTGCCACGTCCTGACGCGTGCCATGGCCATGTCCTGCGACGTCCTGACTCGTGCCATGGCCACACCTTGCCACGTCCTGACGCGTGCCATGGCCATGTCCTGACGCGTCCAGACACGTACCATGGCTGTATCCTGCCATGTCCTGCGACGTCCTGACTCGTGCCATGGCCACGCCCAGCCATGTCCTGACGCGAGATGACACGTGCCATGGCAATGTCCTGACACGTCTTCCGAGGTCACGATTTGTGCCATGGACACGATCTGCCAGGTCTTGCGACGTCCCGAATCGTGCCATGGCAACGCCCTGCCATGTCCAGTCGCGTCCTGACATGTGTCATGGCCACACCCTGACGCGTGCCATGGCCATGTCCTGACGCGTCCTGACACGTACCATGGCAATATCCTGCCATGTCCTGTGACGTCCTGACTCGTGCCATGGTCACGCCTTGCCACGTCCTGACGCGTGCCATGGCCATGTCCTGCGATGTCCTAACTCGTGCTATGGCCACGCCCAGCCACGTCCTGACGCGTGCCATGGCCATGTCCTGATGCGTCCTGACACGTACCATGGCCATGTCCTGATGCGTCCTGACACGTACCATGGCCATATCCTGCCATGTCCTACAATGTACTGACTCATGCCATGGCCACACCCTGCCATAACATGACGCGTCCTGACACGTGCCATGGCCATGTCCTATCACGTCCTGCGAGGTCCCGACTTGTGCCATGGCCACGCCCTGCCATGTCCTTCGACGTCCCGACTCGTGCCATGGCCACGCCCTGCAGTGTCCTCACGCGCCCTGACACGTGCCATGGCCATGTCCAGACGCGTCCTGCGTCGCCCCGACTCGTGCCATGGCCACGCCCTGCAATGTCCTACGACGTCCCGACTCGTGCCATGGCCACGCCCTTCCATGTTCTGATGCATCGTGACACGTGCCATGACCATGTCCTGATGCGTCCTGACACGTACCATGGCCTCGTTCTGATGCGTCCAAACACGTACCATGGCCATATCCTGCTATGTCCTGCGACGTCCTAACTTGTGCCATGACCACACCCTGCCACGTCCTGACGCGTGCCATGGCCATGTCCTGCGACGTCCTAACTCGTGCCATGGCCACGCCCTGCCACGTCTTGACGCGTGCCATGGCCATGTCCCGACGCGTCCTGACACGTACCATGGCCATATCCTGCCATGTCCTGCGACGTCCTGACTCGTGCCATGGCCACGCCCAGCCATGTCCTGACACGAACACGTGCCATGGCAATGTCCCGACAAGTCCTGCGAGGTCCCGTCTCGTGCCATGGCCACGCCCTGCCATGTCCTGCGACGTCCCGACTCGTGCCACGGCCACGCCCTGCCATGTCCTGAAGTCCTGACACGTGCCATGGCCATGTCCTAGCACGTCCTACGACGTCCCGACTCGTGCCATGGCCACGCCGTGACATGTCTTGATGCATCATGACCCGTGCCATGCCATGTCTCGATGCGTGCTAACTCGTGCCATGGCCATGTCCTGATGCGTCGTGACACGTACCATGGCCACGTCCTGACGCGTATTGACACGTACCATGGCCATATCCTGCCATGTCCTGCGACGTCCTAACTCGTGCCCTGACCACGCTCTGCCACATCCTGACGCGTGCCATGGCCATGTCATGCGACGTCCTAACTCTTACCATAGCCACGCCCTGCCTCGTACTGACGCGTGCCATGGCCATGACCTGACGCGTCCTGACACGTACCATAGCCACATCCTGCCATGTCCTGACACGTGCCATGGCCATGTCCTGACACGTCCTGCAACGTCCCGACTCATGCCATAGCCACGCCCTGCAATGCCCTGATACGTCCTGACACATGCCACTGCCATGTCCTGACGCATCCTAACACGTACCATGGCCACGTCCTGACGCGTCCTGACACGTACCATGACCATATCCTGCAATGTCCTGCGACGTCCTAACTTGTGCCATGACCACGCCCTGCCACGTCCTGACGCGTGCCATGGCCATGTCCTGTGACGTCCTGGCTCGTGCCATGGCCACACCTTGCCACGTCCTGACGCGTTCCATGGCCATGTCGAGACGCATCCTGACCCGTACCATGGCCATATCCTGCCATGTCCTGACACGTGCCATGGCCATGTCCTGACACGTCTTGCGACGTCCCGACTCATGCCATGGCCACGCCCTGCCATGTCCTGATACGTCCTGACACGTGCCACGGCCATGTCCTGACGCATCCTAACACGTACCATGGCCACGTCCTGACGCGTCCTGACACGTACCATGACCATATCCTGCAATGTCCTGCGACGTCCTAACTTGTGCAATGACCACGCCCTGCCACGTCCTGACGCGTGCCATGGCCATGTCTGGCGACGTCCTGACTCGTGCCATGGCCACACCTTGCCACGTCCTGACGCGTGCCATGGCCATGTCCTGACGCGTCCTGACACGTACCATGGCCATATCCTGCCATGTCCTGCGACGTCCTGACTCGTGCCATGGCCACGCCCAGCCATGTCCTGACGCGACATGACACGTGCCATGGCAATGTCTTGACACGTGTTCCGAGGTCACGAGTTGTGCCATGGACACGATCTTCCTGGTCCTGCGACGTCCCGACTAGTGCCATGGCAACGCCCTGCCATGTCCTGTCGCGTCCTGACATGTGTCATGGCCACACCCTGCCACGTCGTGACGCGTAGCATGGCCATGTCCTAACGCGTCCTGACACGTACCATGGCAATATCCTGCCATGTCCTGCGACGTCCTGACTCGTGCCATGGTCACGCCTTGCCACGTCCTGACGCGTGCCATTGCCATGTCCTGCAACATCCTAACTCGTGCCATGGCCACGCCCTGCCACGTCCTGACGCGTGCCATGGCCATGTCCTGACGCGTCCTGACACGTACCATGGCCATATCCTGCCATGTCCTACGATGTAATGACTCATGCCATGGCCACACCCTGCCATAACCTGACGCGTCCTGACACGTGCCATGGCCATGTCCTGCGACGTCCTAACTCGTGCCATGGCCACGCCCTGCCACGTCTTGACGCGTGCCATGGCCATGTCCCGACGCGTCCTGACATGTACCATGGCCATATGCTGCCATGTCCTGCGACGTCCTGACTCTTGCCATGGCCACGCCCAGCCATGTCCTGACACGACCTGACACGTGCCATGGCAATGTCCCGACAAGTCCTGCGAGATCCCGACTCGTGCCATGGCCACGCCCTGCCATGTCCTGCAACGTCCCGACTCGTGCCTTGGCCACGCGCTGCCATGTCCTGCGACATCCCGACTCGTGCCTTGGGCACGCCCTGCCATGTCCTGATGTCCTGACACGTGCCATGGCCATGTCCTAACACGTCCTGCGACGTCCCGACGCGTGCCATGGCCACGCCCTGACATGTCTTGATGCGTCATGACACGTGCCATGGCCATGTCTTGATGCGTCCTAACTCGTGCCATGGCCATGTCCTGATGCGTCGTGACACGTACCATGGCCACAACCTGACGCGAATTGACACGTACCATGGCCATATCCTGCCATGTCCTGCGACGTGCTAACTCGTGCCCTGACCACGCCCTGCCACATCCTGACGCGTGCCATGGCCATGTCATCCGACGTCCTGACTCGTACCATAGCCACGCCCTGCCTCGTACTGGCGCGTGCAATGGCCATGACCTAACGCGTCCTGACACGTACCATAGCCACATCCTGCCATGTGCGGACACGTGCCATGGCCATGTCCTGACACGTCCTGCAACGTCCCGACTCATGCCATGGCCACGCCCTGCAATGTCCTGATGCGTCCTGACACATGCCACGGCCATGTCCTGACGCATCCTAACATGTACCAAGGCCACGTCCTGACGCGTCCTGACACGTACCATGACCATATCCTGCCATGTCCTGCGACGTCCTAACTTGTGCCATGACCATGCCCTGCCACGTCCTGACGCATGCCATGGCAATGTCCTGTGACGTCCTGGCTCGTGCCATGGCCACACCTTGCCACGTCCTGACGCGTGCCATGGCCATGTCCAGACGCGTCCTGACACGTACCATGGCCATATCCTGCCATATCCTGCGACGTCCTAACTCGTGCCATGGTCACGCCCAGCAATGTTCTGACATGTCCTGCAAGGTCGCGACTCGTTCCATGGCCAGGCCCTACCATGTCCTGTGACGTTTTGACTCGTGCCATGGCCACACCCTGCCATGCCCTGACGCGTCCTGACATGTGCCATGGCCATGTCCTGATGCGTCCTAACATGTGCCATGGCCATTTCCTGACGCATCCTGACACGTACCATGGCCACGTCCTGACGCGTCCTAACACGTAGCATGGACACATCCTGTGCCATGTCCTGTGACATCCTAACTTATGCCATGACCACACCCTACCACGTCCTGACGCGTGCCATGGCCATGTCCTACGACGTCCTGATTTGTGCCATGGCCATACCCCGCCACGTCCTGACGCGTGCCATGGCCATGTACTGCACGTCCTGACACGTACCATGGCCATATCCTGCCATGTCCTGACACGTGCCATGGCCATGTCCTGACACGTCCTGCGACGTCCCGACTCATGCCATGGCCACGCCCTGCCATGTCCTGATGCGTCCTGACACGTGCCACGGCCATGTCCTGACGCATCCTAACACGTACCATGGCCACGTCCTGACGCATCCTGACACGTACCATGACCATATCCTGCAATGTCCTGCGACGTCCTAACTTGTGCAATGACCAGGCCCTGCCACGTCCTGACGCGTGCCATGGCCATGTCCTGCGACGTCCTGACTCGTGCCATGGCCACACCTTGCCACGTCCTGACGCGTGCCATGGCCATGTCCTGACGCGTCCTGACACGTACCATGGCCATATCCTGCCATGTCCTGCGACGTCCTGACTCGTGCCATGGCCACGCCTAGCCATGTCCTGACGCGACATGACACGTGCCATGGCAATGTCCTGACACGTGTTCCGAGGTCACGACTTGTGCCATGGACACGATCTTCCTGGTCCTGCGACGTCCCGACTAGTGCCATGGCAACGCCCTGCCATGTCCTGTCGCGTCCTGACATGTGTCATGGCCACACCCTGCCACGTCCTGACGTGTGCCATGGCCATGTCCTGACGCGTCCTGACACGTACCATGGCAATATCCTGCCATGTCCTGCGACGTCCTGACTCGTGCCATGGTCACGCCTTGCCACGTCCTGACGCGTGCCATGGCCATGTCCTGCGACATCCTAACTCGTGCCATGGCCACGCCCTGCCACGTCCTGATGCGTGCCATGGCCATGTCCTGACGCGTCCTGACACGTACCATGGCCATATCATGCCATGTCCTAAGACGTAATGACTCATGCCATGGCCACACCCTGCCATAACCTGACGCGTCCTGACACGTGCCATGGCCATGTCCTGCGACGTCCTAACTCGTGCCATGGCCACGCCCTGCCACGTCTTGACGCGTGCCATGGCCATGTCCCGACGCGTCCTGACATGTACCATGGCCATATGCTGCCATGTCCTGCGACGTCCTGACTCGTGCCATGGCCACGTCCAGCCATGTCCTGACACGACCTGACACGTGCCATGGCAATGTCCCGACAAGTCCTGCAAGGTCCCGACTCGTGCCATGGCCACGCCCTGCCATGTCCTGCGACATCCCGACTCGTGCCACGGCCACGCCCTGCCATGTCCTGCGACGTCCCGACTCGTGCCATGGCCACGCCCTGCCATGTCCTGACGTCCTGACACGTGCCATGGCCATGTCCTAGCACGTCCTGCGACGTCCCGACTCGTGCCATGGCCACGCCCTGACATGTCTTGATGCGTCATGACACGTGCCATGGCCATGTCTTGATGCGTCCTAACTCGTGCCATGGCCATGTCCTGATGCGTCGTGACACGTACCATGGCCACAACCTGACGCGAATTGACACGTACCATGGCCATATCCTGCCATGTCCTGCGACGTCCTAACTCGTGCCCTGACCACGCCCTGCCACATCCTGACGCGTGCCATGGCCATGTCATGCGACGTCCTGACTCGTACCATAGCCACGCCCTGCCTCGTACTGGCGCGTGCAATGGCCATGACCTGACGCGTCCTGACACGTACCATAGCCACATCCTGCCATGTCCGGACACGTGCCATGGCCATGTCCTGACACGTCCTGCAACGTCCCGACTCATGCCATGGCCACGCCCTGCAATGTCCTGATGCGTCCTGACACATGCCACGGCCATGTCCTGACGCATCCTAACACGTACCATGGCCACGTCCTGACGCGTCCTGACACGTACCATGACCATATCCTGCCATGTCCTGCGACGTCCTAACTTGTGCCATGACCACGCCCTGCCACGTCCTGATGCATGCCATGGCAATGTCCTGTGACGTCCTGGCTCGTGCCATGGCCACACCTTGCCACGTCCTGACGCGTGCCATGGCCATGTCCAGACGCGTCCTGACACGTACCATGGCGATATCCTGCGACGTCCTAACTCGTGCCATGGTCACGCCCAGCAATGTCCTGACATGTCCTGCGAGGTCGCGACTCGTTCCATGGCCAGGCGCTACCATGTCCTACGACGTCCCGACTCGTGCCATGGCCACGCCTTGCCATGTCCGGACGTCCTGACACGTGCCATGACCATGTCCTGACACGTCCTGCGACGTCCCGACTCGTGCACGGCCACGCCCTGCGACGTCCCGACTCGTGCCAAGGCCACGCTCTGCCATGTCCTGATGCGTCCTGACACGTGCCATGGCCATGTCCTAACACGTCCTGCGACGTCCCGACTCGTGCCATGGCCACGCCCTACCATGTCCTGTGACGTTTCGACTCGTGCCATGGCCACACCCTGCCATGCCCTGACGCGTCCTGACATGTGCCATGGCCATGTCCTGATGCGTCCTAACACGTGCCATGGCCATTTCCTGACGCATCCTGACACGTACCATGGCCACGTCCTAACGCGTCCTAACACGTAGCATGGCCATCCTGTGCCATGTCCTGCGACATCCTAACTTGTGCCATGACCACACCCTACCACGTCCTGACGCGTGCCATGGCCATGTCCTACGACGTCCTGATTTGTGCCATGGCCATACCCCGCCACGTCCTGACGCGTGCCATGGCCATGTACTGCACGTCCTGACACGTACCATGGCCATATCCTGCCATGTCCTGACACGTGCCATGGCCATGTCCTGACACGTCCTGCGACGTCCCGACTCATGCCATGGCCACGCCCTGCCATGTCCTGATGCATCCTGACACGTGCCACGGCCATGTCCTGACGCATCCTAACACGTACCATGGCCACGTCCTGACGCGTCCTGACACGTACCATGACCATATCCTGCAATGTCCTGCGACGTCCTAACTTGTGCAATGACCACGCCCTGCCACGTCCTGACGCGTGCCATGGCCATGTCTGGCGACGTCCTGACTCGTGCCATGGCCACACCTTGCAACGTCCTGACGCGTGCCATGGCCATGTCCTAACGCGTCCTGACACGTACCATGGCCATATCCTGCCATGTCCTGCGACGTCCTGACTCGTGCCATGGCCACGCCCAGCCATGTCCTGACGCGACATGACACGTGCCATGGCAATGTCTTGACACGTGTTCCGAGGTCACGAGTTGTGCCATGGACACGATCTTCCTGGTCCTGCGACGTCCCGACTAGTGCCATGGCAACGCCCTGCCATGTCCTGTCGCGTCCTGACATGTGTCATGGCCACACCCTGCCACGTCGTGACGCGTGCCATGGCCATGTCCTAACGCGTCCTGACACGTACCATGGCAATATCCTGCCATGTCCTGCGACGTCCTGACTCGTGCCATGGTCACGCCTTGCCACGTCCTGACGCGTGCCATGGCCATGTCCTGCGACATCCTAACTCGTGCCATGGCCACGCCCTGCCACGTCCTGACGCGTGCCATGGCCATGTCCTGACGCGTCCTGACACGTACCATGGCCATATCCTGCCATGTCCTACGATGTAATGACTCATGCCATGGCCACACCCTGCCATAACCTGACGCGTCCTGACACGTGCCATGGCCATGTCCTGCGACGTCCTAACTCGTGCCATGGCCACGCCCTGCCACGTCTTGACGCGTGCCATGGCCATGTCCCGACGCGTCCTGACATGTACCATGGCCATATGCTGCCATGTCCTGCGACGTCCTGACTCTTGCCATGGCCACGTCCAGCCATGTCCTAACACGACCTGACACGTGCCATGGCAATGTCCCGACAAGTCCTGCGAGGTCCCGACTCGTGCCATGGCCACGCCCTGCCATGTCCTGCGACATCCCGACTCGTGCCACGGCCACGCCCTGCCATGTCCTGCGACGTCCCGACTCGTGCCATGGCCACGCCCTGCCATGTCCTGACGTCCTGACACGTGCCATGGCCATGTCCTAGCACGTCCTGCGACGTCCCGACTCGTGCCATGGCCACGCCCTGACATGTCATGATGCGTCATGACACGTGCCATGGCCATGTCTTGATGCGTCCTAACTCGTGCCATGGCCATGTCCTGATGCGTCGTGACACGTACCATGGCCACAACCTGACGCGAATTGACACGTACCATGGCCATATCCTGCCATGTCCTGCGACGTCCTAACTCGTGCCCTGACCACGCCCTGCCACATCCTGACGCGTGCCATGGCCATGTCATGCGACGTCCTGACTCGTACCATAGCCACGCCCTGCCTCGTACTGGCGCGTGCAATGGCCATGACCTGACGCGTCCTGACACGTACCATAGCCACATCCTGCCATGTCCGGACACGTGCCATGGCCATGTCCTGACACGTCCTGCAACGTCCCGACTCATGCCATGGCCACGCCCTGCAATGTCCTGATGCGTCCTGACACATGCCACGGCCATGTCCTGACGCATCCTAACACGTACCATGGCCACGTCCTGACGCGTCCTGACACGTACCATGACCATATCCTGCCATGTCCTGCGACGTCCTAACTTGTGCCATGACCACGCCCTGCCACGTCCTGACGCATGCCATGGCAATGTCCTGTGACGTCCTGGCTCGTGCCATGGCCACACCTTGCCACGTCCTGACGCGTGCCATGGCCATGTCCAGACGCGTCCTGACACGTACCATGGCCATATCCTGCCATATCCTGCGACGTCCTAACTCGTGCCATGGTCACACCCAGCAATGTTCTGACATGTCCTGCGAGGTCGCGACTCGTTCCATGGCCAGGCGCTGCCATGTCCTGCGACGTCCCGACTCGTGCCATGGCCACGCCTTGCCATGTCCGGACGTCCTGACACGTGCCATGACCATGTCCTGACACGTCCTGCGACGTCCCGACTCGTGCACGGCCACGCCCTGCGACGTCCCGACTCGTGCCAAGGCCACGCTCTGCCATGTCCTGATGCGTCCTGACACGTGCCATGGCCATGTCCTAACACGTCCTGCAACGTCCCGACTCTTGCCATGGCCCCGCCCTACCATGTCCTGTGACGTTTCGACTCGTGCCATGGCCACACCCTGCCATGCCCTGACGCGTCCTGACATGTGCCATGGCCATGTCCTGATGCGTCCTAACACGTGCCATGGCCATTTCCTGACGCATCCTGACACGTACCATGGCCACGTCCTGACGCGTCCTAACACGTAGCATGGCCACATCCTGTGCCATGTCCTGCGACATCCTAACTTGTGCCATGACCACACCCTACCACGTCCTGACGCGTGCCATGGCCATGTCCTACGACGTCCTGATTTGTGCCATGGCCATACCCCGCCACGTCCTGACGCGTGCCATGGCCATGTACTGCACGTCCTGACACGTACCATGGCCATATCCTGCCATGTCCTGACACGTGCCATGGCCATGTCCTGACACGTCCTGCGACGTCCCGACTCATGCCATGGCCACGCCCTGCCATGTCCTGATGCGTCCTGACACGTGCCACGGCCATGTCCTGACACGTCCTGCGACGTCCCGACTCATGCCATGGCCACGCCCTGCCATGTCCTGACGCATCCTAACACGTACCATGGCCACGTCCTGACGCGTCCTGACACGTACCATGACCATATCCTGCAATGTCCTGCGACGTCCTAACTTGTGCAATGACCAGGCCCTGCCACGTCCTGACGCGTGCCATGGCCATGTCCTGCGACGTCCTGACTCGTGCCATGGCCACACCTTGCCACGTCCTGACGCGTGCCATGGCCATGTCCTGACACGTCCTGACACGTACCATGGCCATATCCTGCCATGTCCTGCGACGTCCTGACTCGTGCCATGGCCACGCCCAGCCATGTCCTGACGCGACATGACACGTGCCATGGCAATGTCCTGACACGTGTTCCGAGGTCACGACTTGTGCCATGGACACGATCTTCCTGGTCCTGCGACGTCCCGACTAGTGCCATGGCAACGCCCTGCCATGTCCTGTCGCGTCCTGACATGTGTCATGGCCACACCCTGCCACGTCCTGACGCGTGCCATGGCCATGTCCTGACGCGTCCAGACACGTACCATGGCAATATCCTGCCATGTCCTGCGACGTTCTCGACTCGTGCCATGGTCACGCCTTGCCACGTCCTGACGCGTGCCATGGCCATGTCCTGCGACATCCTAACTCGTGCCATGGCCACGCCCTGCCACGTCCTTATGCGTGCCATGGCCATGTCCTGACGCGTCCTGACACGTACCATGGCAATATCATGCCATGTCCTAAGACGTAATGACTCATGCCATGGCCACACCCTGCCATAACCTGACGCGTCCTGACACGTGCCATGGCCATGTCCTGCGACGTCCTAACTCGTGCCATGGCCACGCCCTGCCACGTCTTGACGCGTGCCATGGCCATGTCCCGACGCGTCCTGACATGTACCATGGCCATATGCTGCCATGTCCTGCGACGTCCTGACTCGTGCCATGGCCACGTCCAGCCATGTCCTGACACGACCTGACACGTGCCATGGCAATGTCCCGACAAGTCCTGCAAGGTCCCGACTCGTGCCATGGCCACGCCCTGCCATGTCCTGCGACATCCCGACTCGTGCCACGGCCACGCCCTGCCATGTCCTGCGACGTCCCGACTCGTGCCATGGCCACGCCCTGCCATGTCCTGACGTCCTGACACGTGCCATAGCCATGTCCTAGCACGTCTTGCGACGTCCCGACTCGTGCCATGGCCACGTCCTGACATGTCTTGATGCGTCATGACACGTGCCATGGCCATGTCTTGATGCGTCCTAACTCGTGCCATGGCCATGTCCTGATGCGTCGTGACACGTACCATGGCCACAATCTGACGCGAATTGACACGTACCATGGCCATATCCTGCCATGTCCTGCGACGTCCTAACTCGTGCCCTGACCACGCCCTGCCACATCCTGACGCGTGCCATGGCCATGTCATGCGACGTCCTGACTCGTACCATAGCCACGCCCTGCCTCGTACTGGCGCGTGCAATGGCCATGACCTGACGCGTCCTGACACGTACCATAGCCACATCCTGCCATGTCCGGACACGTGCCATGGCCATGTCCTGACATGTCCTGCAACGTCCCGACTCATGCCATGGCCACGCCCTGCAATGTCCTGATGCGTCCTGACACATGCCACGGCCATGTCCTGACGCATCCTAACACGTACCATGGCCACGTCCTGACGCGTCCTGACACGTACCATGACCATATCCTGCCATGTCCTGCGACGTCCTAACTTGTGCCATGACCACGCCCTGCCACGTCCTGACGCATGCCATGGCAATGTCCTGTGACGTCCTGGCTCGTGCCATGGCCACACCTTGCCACGTCCTGACGCGTGCCATGGCCATGTCCAGACGCGTCCTGACACGTACCATGGCCATATCCTGCGACGTCCTAACTCGTGCCATGGTCACGCCCAGCAATGTCCTGACATGTCCTGCGAGGTCGCGACTCGTTCCATGGCCAGGCGCTGCCATATCCTGCGACGTCCCGACTCGTGCCATGGCCACGCCTTGCCATGTCCGGACGTCCTGACACGTGCCATGACCATGTCCTGACACGTCCTGCGACGTCCCGACTCGTGCACGGCCACGCCCTGCGACGTCCCGACTCGTGCCAAGGCCACGCTCTGCCATGTCCTGATGCGTCCTGACACGTGCCATGGCCATGTCCTAACACGTCCTGTGACGTCCTGACTCGTGCCATGGCCACGCCCTACCATGTCCTGTGACGTTTCGACTCGTGCCATGGCCACACCCTGCCATGCCCTGACGCGTCCTGACATGTGCCATGGCCATGTCCTGATGCGTCCTAACACGTGCCATGGCCATTTCCTGACGCATCCTGACACGTACCATGGCCACGTCCTGACGCGTCCTAACACGTAGCATGGCCATCCTGTGCCATGTCCTGCGACATCCTAACTTGTGCCATGACCACACCCTACCACATCCTGACGCGTGCCATGGCCATGTCCTACGACGTCCTGATTTGTGCCATGGCCATACCCCGCCACGTCCTGACGCGTGCCATGGCCATGTACTCCACGTCCTGACACGTACCATGGCCATATCCTGCCATGTCCTGACACGTGCCATGGCCATGTCCTGACACGTCCTGCGACGTCCCGACTCATGCCATGGCCACGCCCTGCCATGTCCTGTCGCGTCCTTAAATGTGTCATGGCCACACCCTGCCACGTCCTGACGCGTGCCATAGCCATGTCCTGACGCGTCCTGACACGTACCATGACCATATCCTGCAATGTCCTGCGACGTCCTAACTTGTGCAATGACCACGCCCTGCCACGTCCTGACGCGTGCCATGGCCATGTCCTGCGACGTCCTGACTCATGCCATGGCCACAGCTTGCCACGTCCTGACGCGTGCCATGGCCATGTCCTGACGCGTCTTGACACGTACCATGGCCATATCCTGCCATGTCCTGCGACGTCCTGACTCGTGCCACGGCCACGCCCAGCCATGTCCTGACGCGACATGACACGTGCCATGGCAATGTCCTGACACGTCTTTCGAGGTCACGACTTGTGCCATGGACACGATCTTCCAGGTCCTGCGACGTCCCGACTCGTGCCATGGCAACGCCCTGCCATGTCCTGTCGCGTCCTGACATGTGTCATGGCCACACCCTGCCACGTCCTGACGCGTGCCATGGCCATGTCCTGACGCGTCCTGACACGTACCATGACAATATCCTGCAATGTCCTGCGACGTCCTGACTCGTGCCATGGTCACGCCTTGCCACGTCCTGACGCGTGCCATGGCCATGTCCTGCGACATCCTAACTCGTGCCATGGCCACGCCCTGCCACATCCTAATGCGTGCCATGGCCATGTCCTGACGCGTCCTGACACGCACCATGGCCATATCCTGCCATGTCCTACGATGTACTGACTTATGCCATGGCCCCACCCTGCCATATTCTGACGTGTCCTGACACGTGCCACTGCCATGTCCTGACACGTCCTGCGAGGTTCCGACTTGTGCCATGGCCACGCCCTGCCATGTCCTGCGACGTCCCGACTCGTGCCATGGCCACGCCCTGCAGTGTCCTGACGCGCCCTGACACGTGCAATGGCCATGTCCAGACGCGTCCTGCGACGTCCCGACTCGTGCCATGGCCACGCCTTGCCATGTCCTGCGACATCCCGACTCGTGCCATGGCCACGCCCTTCCATGTTCTGATGCATCGTGACACGTGCCATGGCCATGTCCTGATGCGTCCTGACACGTACCATGGCCTCGTCCTGACGTGTCCAAACACGTACCATGGCCATATCCTACCATGTCCTGCGACGTCCAAACTTGTCCCATGACAACATCTTGCCACGTCCTGACGCATGCCATGGCCATGTCCTACGACGTCCTAACTCGTGCCATGGCGACGCCCTGCCACGTCTTGACGCGTGCCATGGCCATGTCCTGACGCGTCCTGGCACGTACCATGGCCATATCCTGCCATGTCCTGCGACGTCCTGACTCGTGCCATGGCCACGCCCGGCCATGTCCTGACACGACCTGACACGTGCCATGGCAATGTCCCGACAAGTCCTGCGAGGTCCCGACTCGTGCCATGGCCACGCCCTGCCATGACCTGCGATGTCCCGACTCGTGCCACGGCCACGCCCTGCCATGTCCTGACGTCCTGACACGTGCCATGGCCATGTCCTAACACGTCCTGCGACGTCCCGACTCGTGCCATGGCCACGCCTTGACATGTCTTGATGCATCATGACACGTGCCATGGCCATGTCCCGATGCGTCCAAACACGTGCCATGGCCATGTCCTGATGCGTCGTGACACGTACCATGGCCACGTCCTGACGCGTCCTGACACGTACCTTGGCCATATCCTGCCATGTCCTGCGACGTCCTAACTCGTGCCCTGAGCACGCCCTACCACATCCTTACGCGTGCCATAGCCATGTCCTGCGACGTCCTGACTCGTACCACAGCCACGTCGTGCCTCGTACTGACGCGTGCCATGGCCATGACCTGACGCATCCTGACACGTAGCATAGCCACATCCTGCCATGTCCTGACACGTGCCATGGCCATGTCCTGACACGTCCTGCGATGTCCCGACTCATGCCATGGCCACGCCCTGCCGTGTCCTGATGCGTCCTGACACGTGCCACGGCCACGTCCTGACGCATCCTAACACGTACCACGGCCACGTCCTGATGCGTCCTGACACGTACCATGACCATATCCTGCCATGTCCTGCGACGTCCTAACTCGTGCCATGGCCACGCCCTGCCACGTCCTGACGCGTGCCATGGCCATGTCCTGACGTGTCCTGACACGCAACATGGCCATGTCCTGCCATGTCTTGCGATGTCTTGACTCGTGCCATGGCCACGCCCTGCCATGTCCTGACGCGTCCTGACTAGTGCCATGGCTATGTCCTGACACGTCCAGCGAAGTCCCGACTCGTGCCATGGCCACGCCCTACCATGTCCTGCGACGTCCCGACTCGTGCCATGGCCACGCCCTGCCATGTCTTGACGCGACCTGACACGTGCCATGGCCATGTTCTAACACGACCTGCGACGTCCCGACTCGTGCCATGGCCACGCCCTACCATGTCCTGTGACATTTTGACTCGTGCCATGGCCACGCCCTGCCATGCCCTGACGCGTCCTGACACGTGCCATGGCCACGCCCTGCCATGCCCTGACGCGTCCTGACACGTGCCATGGCCATGTCCTGATGCATCCTAACACGTGCCATGGCCATTTCCTGACGCATCCTAACACGTACCATGGCCACGTCCTGACGCGTCCGAACACGTACCATGGCCATATCTTGCCATGTCCTGCGACGTCCTATCTTGTGCCATGACTACACCCGGCCACGTCCTGACGCGTGCCATGGCCATGTCCTACGACGTCCTGATTAGTGCCATGGCCACACCCTGCCACGTCCTGACGCGTGCCATGGCCATGTACTGCATGTCTTGACACGTACCATGGCCATATCCTGCCATGTCCTGCGACGTCCTGACTCGTGCCATGACCACGCTCAGCAATGTCCTGACACGACATGACACCTGCCATGGCAATGTCCTGACACGTCCTCCGAGGTCTCGATTTGTGCCATGGACACGCCCTGCCATGTCCTGCGACGTCCCGATTCGTGCCATGGCAACGCTCTGCCATGTCATGTCGCGTCTTGACACGTGTCATGGCCACACCCTGCCACGTCCTGACGCGTGCCATGGCCAAGTCCTGACGCGTCATGACACGTACCATGGCAATATCCTGCCATGTCCTGCGACGTCCTGACTCGTGCCATGGTCACGCCTTGCCACGTCCTGACGCGTGCCATGGCCATGTCCTGCGACGTACTGACGCATGCCATGGCCACGCCCTGCCACGTCCTGACGCGTGCCATGGCCATGTCCTGACGCGTCCTAACACGTACCATGGCCATATCCTGCCATGTCCTGCGACGTACGGACTCATGCCATGGCCACACCCTGCCATGTCCTGCGACGTCCCGACTCATGCCATGGCCACGCCCTGCCATGTCCTGACGCGTCCTGACACGTGCTATGGCCATATCCAGACTCGTCCTGTGACGTCCCGACTCGTGCCATAGCCACGCCCTGCCATGTCCTGCGACGTCCCGACTCGTTCCATGGCCACGCCCTTCCATGTTCTGATGCGTCGTGACACGTGCCATGGCCATGTCTTGATGCTTCCTGACACGTACCATGGCCACGTCCTGACGCGTCTAAACACGTACCATGGCCATATCCTGACATGTCCTGCGACGTCCTAACTTGTGCCATGACCACACCCTGCCACGTCCTGACGCGTGCCATGGCCATGTCCTGCGACGTCCTGACACGTACTGACGCGTGCCATGGCCATGTCCTGCGACGTCCCTACTCGTTCCATGGCCACGCCCTGCGACGACCCGACTCGTGCCATGGCCACGCTCTGCCATGTCTTGATGCATCCGGACACGTGCCATGGCCATGTCTTGATGCGTCCCGACACGTGCCATGGCCCTGACCTGACGCATCTTGACACATACCATGGCCACGTCCGGACGCGTCCTGACACGTACCATGACCATATCCTGTCATGTCCTGCATCGTACTAACTCGTGCCCTGACCACGCCCAGCCACGTCCTGGCGCGTGCCATGGCCATGTCCTGACGCATCCTGACACGAACCACGGCCACGTCCTGATGCATTGTGACACGTACCATGGCCATATCCTGCCATGTCCTGCGACGTCCTAACTCGTGCCATGGCCACGCCCTTCCACGTCCTGACGCGTGCCATGGCCATGTCCTGACGTGTCCTGACACGTACCATGGCCATGTCCTGCCATGTCTTGCGATGTCTTGACTCGTGCCATGGCCACGCCCTGCCATGTCCTGAAGCGTCCTGACTAGTGCCATGGCTATGTCCTGACACGTCAAGCGAAGTCCCGACTCGTGCCATGGCCACGCCCTACCATGTCTTGCGACGTCCCGACTCGTGCCATGACCACGCCTTGCCATTTCTTGACGCGTCCTGACACGTGCCATGGCCATGTCCTAACACGACCTGCGACGTCCCGACTCGTGCCATGGCCACGCCCTACCATGTCCTGTGACATTTCGACACGTGCCATGGCCACGTCCTGCCATGCCCTGACGCGTCCTGACACGTGCCATGGCCATGTCCTGATGCGTCCTAACACGTGCCATGGCCATTTCCTGACGCATCCTGACACGTACCATGGCCACGTCCTGACGCGTCCGAACACGTACCATGGCCATATCCTGCCATGTCCTGCGACGTCCTATCTTGTGCCATGACTACACCTTGCCACGTCCTGACGCGTGCCATGGCCATGTCCTACGACGTCCTGATTAGTGCCATGGCCACACCCTGCCACGTCCTGACGCGTGCCATGGCCATGTACTGCATGTCTTGACACGTACCATGGCCATATCCTGCCATGTCCTGCGACGTTCTGACTCGTGCCATGACCACGCTCAGCAATGTCCTGACGCGACATGACACCTACCATGGCAATGTCCTGACACGTCCTCCGAAGTCACGACTTGTGCCATGGACACGCCCTGCCATGTCCTGCGACGTCCCGACTCGTGCCATGGCAACGCTCTGTCATGTCCTGTCGCGTCTTGACATGTGTCATGGCCACACCCTGCCACGTCCTGACGCGTGCCATGGCCAAGTCGTGACGCGTCCTGACACGTACCATGGCAATATCCTGCCATGTCCTGACTCGTGCCATGGTCACGCCTTGCCACGTCCTGACGCGTGCCATGGCCATGTCCTGCGACGTACTGACGCATGCCATGGCCACGCCCTGCCACGTCTTGACGCGTGCCATGGCCATGTCATGACGCGTCCTAACACGTACCATGGCCATATCCTGCCATGTCCATTGACGTACTGACTCATGCCATGGCCACACCCTGCCATGTCCTGCGATGTCCCGACTCATGCCATGGCCACGCCCTGCCATGTCCTGACGCGTCCTGACACGTGCTATGGCCATATCCAGACTCGTCCAGCGACGTCCCGACTCGTGCCATAGCCACGCCCTGCCATGTCCTGCGACGTCCCGACTCGTTCCATGGCCACGCCCTTCCATGTTCTGATGCGTTGTGACACGTGCCATGGCCATGTCCTGATGCGTCCTGACACGTACCATGGCCACGTCCTAACTTGTGCCATGACCACACCCTGCCACGTCCTGACGCGTGCCATGGCCATGTCCTAACGCGTCCTGACACGTACCCTGGCCATATCTTGCCATGTCCTGCGACGTCCTGACTCGTGCCATGGCCACGTCCAGCCATGTCCTGACACACCCTGACACGTGCCATGGCAATGTCCCGACAAGTCCTACGAGGTCCCGACTCGTGCCATGGCCACGCCCTGCCATGTCCTGCGACGTCCCGACTCGTGCCATGGCCACGCCCTGCCATGTCTTGACGTCGTGACACATGCCATGGCCATGTCCTAACACGTCCTACGACGTCCCGACTCGTGCCATGGCCACGGCCTGACATGTCTTGATGCGTCATGACACGTGCCATGGCCATGTCCTGATGCGTCCTGACACGTACCATGGCCACTTCCTGACGCGTCCTGACACGTACCATGGCCATATCCTGCCATGTCCCGCGACGTCCTAACTCGTGCCATGACCACGCCCTGCCACATCCTGACGCGTGCCATGGCCATGTCCTGCGACGTCCTGACACGTACCATAGCCATATCCTGCCATGTCCTGACACGTGCCATGGCCATGTTCTGACACGTCATGCGACGTCCCGACTCGTGCCATGGCCACGCCCTGCCATGTCCTGATGCGTCCTGACACGTGCCACGGCCATGTCCTGACGCATCCAAACACATACCATGGCCACGTCCTGACGCGTCCTGACACGTACCATGGCCATATCCTGCCATGTCCTGCGACGTCCTAACTTGTGCCATGACCACACCCTGCCACGTCCTGACGCGTGCCATGGCCATGTCCTACGACGTCCTGACTCGTGCCATGGCCACACCCTGCCACGTCCTGACGCGTTCCATGGCCATGTCCTGCGACGTCCTGACTCGTGCCATGGCAACACACTGCCACGTCCTGACGCGTGCCATGGCCATGTCCTGACGCATCCTGACACGTACCATGGCCATATCCTGCCATATCCTGCGGTCTTGACTCGTGCCACGGCCACGCCCAGTAATGTCCTGACATGTCCTGCGAGGTCGCGACTCGTGCCACGGCTAGGCGCTGCCATGTCCTGCGACGTCCCGACTCGTGCCATAGCCACGCCTTGCCATGTCCTGACATCCTGACACGTGCCATGGCCATGTCTTGACACGTCCTGCGACGTCCCGACTCGTGCCAAGCCACGCCCTACGACGTCCCGAATCGTGCCATGGCCACGCTCTGCCATGTCCTGATGCGTCCTGACACGTGCCATGGCCATGTCCTAACTCGTCATGCGACGTCCCGACTCGTGCCATGGCCACGTGTTACCATGTCCTGTGACGTTTCGACTCGTGCCATGGCCACGCCCTGCCATGCCCTGACGCATCCTGACATGAGCCATGGCCATGTCCTGATGCGTCCTAACACGTGCCGTGGCCATTTCCTGACGCATCCTGACACGTACCATGGCCACGTCCTGACGCGTCCTAACACGTACCATGGCCACATACTGCCATGTCCTGCGACGTCCTAACTTGTGCCATGACCACACCCTGCCACGTCCTGACGCGTGCCATGGCCATGTCCTGACGCATCCTGACACGTACCATGGCCATATCATGCCATATCCTGCGACGTCCTGACTCGTGCCATGGCCACGCCCAACAAAGTCCTGACATGTCCTGCGAGGTCGCGACTCGTGCCATGGCTAGGCGCTGCCATGTCCTGTGACGTCCCGACTCGTGCCATGGCCACGCCTTGCCATGTCCTGACGTCCTGACACGTGCCATGGCCATGTCCTGACACGTCCTGCGACGTCCCGACTCGTGCCAAGCCACGCCCTGTGACGTCCCGACTCATGCCATGGCCACGCTCTGGCATGTCCTGATGCGTCCTGACACGTGCCATGGCCATGTCCTAACACGTCCTACGACGTCCCGACTCGTGCCATGGCCACGTGTTACCATGTCCTGTGACGTTTCGACTCGTGCCATGGCCACGCCCTGCCATGCCCTGACACATCCTGACATGTGCCATGGCCATGTTCTGATGCGTCCAAACACGTGCCATGGCCATTTCCTGACGCATCCTGACACGTACCATGGCCACGTCCTGACGCGTCCTAACACGTACCATGGCCACATACTGCCATGTCCTGCGACATCCTAACTTGTGCCATGACCACACCCTGCCACGTCCTGACGCGTGCCATGGCCATGTCCTACGACGTCCTGATTTGTGCCATGGCCACACCCTGCCACATCCTGACGCGTGCCATGGCCATGTACTGCACGTCCTGACACGTACCATGGCCATATCCTACCATGTCCTGACACGTGCCATGGCTATGTCCTGACACATCCTGCGACGTCCCGACTCATGAAATGCACATGCCCTGACATGTCCTGATGCGTCCTGACACGTGCCACGGCCATGTCCTGACGCATCCTAACACGTACCATGGCCACGTCCTGACGCGTCCTGACACGTACCATGACCATATCCTGCAATGTCCTGTGACGTCCTAACTTGTGCCATGACCATGCCCTGCCACGTCCTGACGCATGCCATGGCCATGTCCTGCGACGTCCTGACTCGTGCCATGGCCACACCTTGCCACGTCTTGACGCGTGCCATGGCCATGTCCTGACTCGTCCTGACACGTACCATGGCCGTATCCTACCATGTTCTGCGACGTCCTGACTCGTGCCATGGCCACGCCCAGCCATGTCCTGACGCGACATGACACGTGTCATGGCCACACCCTGCCACGTCCTGACGCGTGCCATGGCCAAGTCCTGACGCGTCCTGACACGTACCATGGCAATATCCTGCCATGTCCTGCGACGTCCTGACTCGTGCCATGGTCACGCCTTGCCACGTCCTGACGCGTGCCATGGCCATGGCCATGTCCTGCGACGTACTGACGCATGCCATGGCCACGCCCTGCCACGTCCTGACGCGTGCCATTGCCATGTCCTGACGCGTCCTAACACGTACCATGGCCATATCCTGCCATGTCCTACGATGTACTGACTCATGCCATGGCCACACCCTGCCATAACCTGACGCGTCCTGACACGTGCCATGGCCATGTCCTAACACGTCCTGCGAGGTCCCGACTTGTGCCATGGCCACGCCCTACCATGTCCTGCGACGTCCCGACTCGTGCCATGGCCACGCCCTGCAGTGTCCTGACGCGCCCTGACACGTGCCATGGCCATGTCTAGACGCGTCCTGCAACGTCCCGACTCGTGCCATGGCCATGCCCTGCCATGTCCTGCGACGTCCCGACTCGTGCCATGGCCACGCCCTTCCATGTTCTGATGCATCGTGACACGTGCCATGGCCATGTCCTGATGCGTCCTGACACGTACCATGGCCTCGTCCTGACGCGTCCAAACACGTACCATGGCCATATCCTGCCATGTCCTGCGACGTCCAAACTTGTGCCACGACCACACCATGCCACGTCCTGACGCGTGCCATGGCCATGTCCTGCGACGTCCTATCTCGTGCCATGGCCACACCCTGCCACGTCTTGACGCGTGCCATGGCCATGTCCCGACGCGTCCTGACACGTACCATGGCCATATCCTGCCATGTCCTGCGACGTCCTGACTCGTGCCATGGCCGCGCCCAGCCATGTCCTAACACGACCTGACACGTGCCATGGCAATGTCCCGACAAGTCCTGCGAGGTCCCGACTCGTGCCAGGGCCACGCCCTGCCATGTCCTGCGACGTCCCGACTCGTGCCACGGCCACGCCCTGCGACGTCCCGACTCGTGCCATGGCCACGCCCTGACATGTCTTGATGCGTCATGACACGTGCCATGGCCATGTCTCGATGCGTCCGAACTCGTGCCATGGCCATGTCCTGATGCGTCGTGACACGTACCATGCCACGTCCTGACGCGTATTGACACGTACCATGGCCATATCCTGCCATGTCCTGCAACGTCCTAACTCGTGCCCTGACCACGCCCTGCCACATCCTGACGCGTGCCATGGCCATGTCATGCGATGTCCTGACTCGTACCATAGCCACGCCCTGCCTCGTACTGACGCGTGCCATGGCAATGGCCTGACGCGTCCTGACACGTACCATAGCCACATCCTGCCATGTCCTGACACGTGCCATGGCCATGTCCTGACACGTCCTGCAACTTCCCGACTCATGCCATGGCCACGCCCTGCAATGTCCTGATGCGTCCTGACACATGCCACGGCCATGTCCTGACGCATCCTAACACGTACCATGGCCACGTCCTGATGCGTCCTGACACGTACCATGACCATATCCTGCCATGTTCTGCGACGTCCTAACTTGTGCCATGACCACGCCCTGCCACGTCCTGACGCATGCCATGGCCATGTTCTGTGATGTCCTGGCTCGTGCCATGGCCACACCTTGCCACGCCTGACGCGTGCCATGGCCATATCCAGACGCGTCCCTACACGTACCATGGTCATATCCTGCCATATCCTGCGACGTCCTGACTCGTGCCATGGTCACGCCGAGCAATGTCCTGACATGTCCTGCGAGGTCGCGACTCGTTCCATGGCCAGGCGCTGCCATGTCCTGCGACGTCCCGACTCGTGCCATGGCCACGCCTTGCCATGTCCTGACGTCCTGACACGTGCCATGACCATATCCTGACACGTCCTGCGACGTCCCGACTCGTGCCAGGCCACGCCCTACGACGTCCCGACTCGTGCCAAGGCCACGCTCTGCCATGTCCTGATGCGTCCTGACACGTGCCATGGCCATGTCCTAACACGTCCTGCGACGTCCCGACTCGTGCCATGGCCACGCCCTACCATGTCCTGTGACGTTTCGACTCGTGCCATGGCCACGCCCTGCCATGCCCTGACGCGTCCTGACACGTGCCATGGCCATGTCCTGATGCGTCCTAACACGTGCCATGGCCATTTCCTGACGCATCCTGACACGTACCATGGCCACGTCCTGACGCGTCCTAACACGTAGCATGGCCACATCCTGTGCCATGTCCTGCGACGTCCTAACTTGTGCCGTGACCACACCCTACCACGTCCTGACGCGTGCCATGGCCATGTCCTACGACGTCCTCATTTGTGCCATGGCCATACCCTGCCACATCCTGACGCGTGCCATGGCCATGTATTGCACGTCTTGACACGTACCATGGCCATATCCTGCCATGTCTTGACACGTGCCATGACCATGTCCTGACACGTCCTGCGACGTCCTGACTCATGCCATGGCCACGCCCTGCCATGTCATGATGCGTCCTGACACGTGCCACGGCCATGTCCTGACGCATCCTAACACGTACCATGGCCACGTCCTGACGCGTCCTGACATGTACCATGACCATATCCTGCAATGTCCTGCGACGTCCTAACTTGTGCAATGACCACGCCCTGCCACGTCCTGACGCGTGCCATGGCCATGTCCTGCGACGTCCTGACTCGTGCCATGGCCACACCTTGCCACGTCCTGACGCGTGCCATGGCCATGTCCTGCTACGTCCTAACTCGTGCCATGGCCACGCCCTGCCACGTCCTGACACGTGCCATGGCCATGTCCTGACGCGTCCTGACACGTACCATGGCCATATCCTGCCATGTCATGCGATGTCTTGACTCGTCCCATGACCACGCCCTGCCATGTCTAGACGCGTCCTGACCCGTGCCATGGACATGTCCTGACACGTCCTGCGAGGTCCCGACTCGTGCCATGGCCACGCCCTGCCATGTCCTGCGAGGTCCCAACTCGTGCCATGGCCACGCCCTGCCATGTCTTGACACGTCCTGACACGTGCCATGGCCATGTCCTAACATGTCCTGCGATGTCCTGACGCATGCCATGGACACGTGCCATAGCCATGTCCTGATGCGACCTGACACGTGCCATGGCCATGTCCTGATGCGTCCAAACACGTGCCATGGCCATGTCCTGATGCATCCTGACACGGACCATGGCCATGTCTTGACGCGTCCTAACACGTACCGTGGCCATATCCTGCCATGTCCTGCAGCGTCCTAACTTGTGCCATGACCACACCCTGCCACGTCCTATCGCGTGCCATGGCCATGTCCTGCGACGTCCTGACAAGTACCATGGCCACGTCCTACAAGGTCCCGACTCGTGCCATGGCCACGCCTTGCCATGTCCTGCGACGTCCCAACTCGTGCTTTGGCCACGCCTTGCCATGTCCTGACGTCCTGACACTGCCATGGCCATGTCCTGACACGTCCTGCGACGTCCCGACTAGTGCCATGGCCGCGCCCTGCGACGTCCCTACTCGTGCCATGGCCACACCCTGCGATGTCCCGACTCGTTCCATGGCCAAGCTCTGCCATGTCCTGATGCATCCTAACACGTGCGCTGTCCATGTCCTGATGCGTCCTGACACGTGCCATGGCCATGTCCTGACGCATCTTGACACGTACCATGGCCACGTCCTGACGCGTCCTGACACGTAGCATGGACATATCCTGCCATGTCCTGCGACGTACTGACTCGTTCCATGACCACGCCCAGCCACGTCCTGACGAGTGCCATGGCCATGTCCTGACGCATCCTGACACGAACCACGGCCACGTCCTGACGCATCGTGACACGTACCATGGCCATATCATGCCATGTCCTGCGACGTCCTAACTCGTGCCATGGCCACGCCCTGCCACGTCCTGACGCATGCCATGGCCAATTCCTGGCGTGTCCTGACACGTACCATGGCCATGTCCTGCCATGTCTTGCGACGTCTTGACTCGTGCCATGGCCACGCCCTGCATTGTCCCGACGTGTCCTGACTAGTGCCATGGCCATGTCCTGACACGTCCTGCGAGGTCCTGACTCGTGCCATGGCCACGCCCTGCTATGTCCTGCGACGTCCCGACTCGTGCCATGGCCACGCCCTGCCATGTCTTGACTCGTCCTGACACGTGCCATGGCCATGTCCTAACACGTGCTGCGACGTCCTGACTCGTGCCATGGCCACGCCCTACCATGTCCTTTGACGTTTCGACTCGTGCCATGGCCACGCCCTGCCATGCCCTGACGCGTCTTGACACGTGCCATGGCCATGTCCTGATGCGTCCTAACACGTGCCATGGCCATTTCCTGACGCATCCTGACATGTACCATGGCCACGTCCTGACGCGTCATAACACGTACCATGGCCATATCCTGCCATGTCCTGCGACGTCCTAACTTGTGCCATGACCACACCCTGCCATGTCCTGACGCGTGCCATGGCCATGTCCTACGATGTCCTGATTCGTGCCATGGCCACACCCTGCCACGTCCTGACGCGTGCCATGGCCATGTACTGCACGTCCTGACACGTACCATGGTCATATCCTGCCATGTCTTGCAACGTCCTGACTCGTGCCATGGCCACGCCCAGCCATGTCCTGACGCGACATGACACGTGCCATGGCAATGTCCTGACACGTCCTCCGAGTTCACGACTTGTGCCATGGACACGCGCTGCCATGTCCTGCAACGTCCCGATTCGTGCCATGTCAACGCCCTGCCATGTCCTGTCGCGTCCTGACGCATGTCATGGCCACACCCTGCATCGTCCTGACGCGTGCCATGGCCAAGTCCTGACGCGTCCTGACACGTACCATGGCAATATCCTGCCATGTCCTGCGACGTCCTGACTCGTGCCATGGTCACGCCTTGCCACGTCCTGACGCGTGCCATGGCCATGTCCTGCGACGTACTGACGCGTGCCATGGCCACGCCCTGCCACGTCCTGACGCGTGCCATGGCCATGTCCTGACGCGTACTGACACGTACCATGGCCATATCCTGCCATGTCCTGCGACGTACTGACTCATGCCATGGCCACACCCTGCCATGTCCTGACGCGTCCTGACACGTGCCATGGCCATGTCCTGACACGTCCTACGAGGTCCCTACTTGTGCCATGGCCACGCCCTGCCATGTCCTGCGACGTCCTGACTCGTGCCATGGCCACGCCCTGCCATGTCCTGACTCGTCCTGACACGTGTCATGGCCATGTCCTGACGCGTCCTGTGACGTCCCGACTCGTGCCATTGCCACGCCCTGCCATGTCCTGCGATGTCCCGGCTCGTGCCATGGCCACGCCCTTCCATGTTCTGATGCGTCGTGACACGTGCCATGACCATATCCTGATGCGTCCTGACATGTACCATGGCCATGTCCTGACGCGTCCTGACACGTACCATGGCCATATCCTGCCATATCCTGCGACGTCCTGACTCGTTCCATGGCCACGCCCAACAATGTCCTGACATGTCCTGCGAGGTCGCGACTCGTGCCATGTCCTGCGACGTCCCGACTCGTGCCATGGCCACGCCTTGCAATGTCCTAACGTCCTGACACGTGCCATGGCCATGTCCTGACACGTCCTGCGACGTCCCGACTTGTGCCAGGCCACGCCCTGCGACGTCCCGACTCGTGCCATGGCCACGCTCTGCCATGTCCTGATGCGTTCTGACACATGCCATGGCCATGTCCTGATGCGTCCTGACACGTGCCATGGCCATGTCCTGACGCATCTTGACACGTACCATGGCCACATCCTGACGCGTCATGACACGTACCATGGCCATATCCTGCTCTGTCCTGCGACGTACTAACTCTTGCCATGACCACGCCCTGCAACGTACTGACGCATGCCATGGCCATTTCCTGACGCGTCCTGACACGTACCATGGCCATATCTTGCCATGTCCTGCGACGTCCCGACTCGTGCCATGGCCACGCCCTGCCATGTCCTCCGACGTCCCGACTCGTGCCATGGCCACGCCCTGCCATGTCCTGACGCGTCCTGACACGTGCCATGGCCATGTCCTGATGCGTCCTAACACGTGCCATGGCCACGCCCTGCGACGTCCCGACTCGTGCCATGGCCACGCCCTTCCATGTTCTGATGCATCGTGTCACGTGCCACGGCCATGTCCTGATGCGTCCTAACACGTGCCATGGCCATGTCCGGACGCATCCTGAAACGAACCGCGGCCAAATCCTGACGCGTCCTGACACGTACCATGGCCATATCCTGCCATGTCCTACGACGTCCTAACTCATGCCTTGACCTCCCCCTGCCACATCCTGACGCGTGCAATGGCCCTGTCCTGCGACGTCCTAACTCGTGCCATGGCCACGCCCTGCCACGTCCTGACGTGTGCCATGGCCAACTCCTGACGCGTCCTGACACTGCCATGGCCATGTCCTGACACGTCCTGTGACGTCCCGACTCGTGCCATGGCCGCGCCCTGCGACGTCCCTACTCGTGCCATAGCCACACCCTGCGACGTCCCGACTCGTGCCATGGCCATGCTCTGCCATGTCCTGATGCATCCTGACACGTGCGCTGTCCATGTCCTGATGCGTCCTGACACGTGCCATGGCCATGTCCTGACGCATCTTGACACGTACCATGGCCACGTCCTGACGCGTCCTGACACGTACCATGGACATATCCTGCCATGTCCTGCGACGTACTGACTCGTTCCATGACCACGCCCAGCCACGTCCAGACGCGTGCCATAGCCATGTCCTGACGCATCCTGACCCGAACCACGGCCACGTCCTGACGCATCGTGACACGTACCATGGCCAAATCATGCCATGTCCTGCAATGTCCTAACTCGTGCCATGGCCACGCCCTGCCACGTCCTGACGCGTGCCATGGCCAATTCCTGACGTGTCCTGACACGTACCATGGCCATGTCCTGCCATGTCTTGCGACGTCTTGACTCGTGCCATGGCCACGCCCTACCATGTCCCGACGTGTCCTGACTAGTGCCATGACCATGTCCTGACACGTCCTGCGAGGTCCCGACTCGTGCCATGGCCACGCTCTGCTATGTCCTGCGACGTCCCGACTCGTGCCATGGCCACGCCCTGCCATGTCTTGACTCGTCCTGACACGTGCCATGGCCATGTCCTAACACGTGCTGCGACGTCCAGACTCGTGCCATGGCCACGCCCTACCATGTCCTTTGACGTTTCGACTCGTGCCATGGCCACACCCTGCCATGCCCTGACGCGTCCTGACACGTGCCATGGCCATGTCCTGATGCGTCCTAACACGTGCCATGGCCATTTCCTGACGCATTCTGACATGTACCATGGCCACGTCCTGACGCGTCATAACACGTACCATGGCCATATCTTGCCATGTCCTGCTACGTCCTAACTTGTGCCATGACCACACCCTGCCATGTCCTGACGCGTGCCATGGCAATGTCCTACGATTTCCTGATTCGTGCCACGGCCACACCCTGCCACGTCCTGACTCGTGCCATGGCCATGTCTTGACACGTCCTGCGACATCCCGACTTGTGCCATGGCCACGCCCTGCCATGTCTTGCAATGTCCCGACTCGTGCCCTGGCCACGCCCTGCCATGTCCTGATGCGTCGTGACATGTTCCATGGCCATGTCCTGATGCGTCCTGACACGTGCCAAGGCCATGTCTTGACACATCCTGACACGTACCACGGCCACGTCTGACGCGTCCTGACACTTACCATGGACATATCTTGCCATGTCCTACGATGTCCTAACTCATGCCATGACCACGCCCTGCCACGTCCTGACGCGTCCCAAGGCCATGTCCTGCGACGTCCTGAATCGTGCCATGGCTACACCGTGCCACGTCCAGACGCGTGCCATGGCCACGCCCTGCCATGTCCTGATGCATCGTGACACGTGCCCTGGCCATGTCTTGACACGTCCTGCGACATCCCGACTCGTGCCATGGCCACGCCCTGCCATGTCCTGCGACGTCCCAACTCGTGCCCTTGCCACGCCCTGTCATGTCCTGATGCGTCCTGACAAGTGCCACGGCCATGTCCTGATGCGTCCTGACACGTGCCATGGCCATGTCCTGACGCATCCTGACACGTACCATGGCCACGTCCTGACGCGTCCTGACACGTACCATGGCCATATCCTGCCATGTCCTGCGACGTCCTAACTCGTGCCATGTCCACGCCCTGCCATGTCCTGACGCGTGCCATGGCCATGTCCTGCAACGTCCTGACTCGTGCCATGGCCGCACCCTGCCACGTCTTGATGCATGCCATGGCCATGTCCAGACGCGTCCTGACACGTACCATGTCCATATCCTGCCATGTCCTGCGACGTCCTGACTCGTGGCATGGCCACGCCTTGCCACGTCTTGACGTGTCCTGACATATGCCATGGCCATGTCCTGCCACGTCCTGCGAGGTCCTGGCTCGTGCCATGACCACGTCGTGCCAAGTCCTGCGACGTTACAACTCGTGCCATGGCCACGCCCTGCCATGTCCTGACGCGTCCGGACACGTGCCATGGCCATATCCTGACACGTCCTGCGACGTCCCGACTCGTGCCATGGCCACGCCCTGCCATGTCTTGCGACGTCCCGACTCGTGCCATGGCCACGTCCTGACATGTACCATGGCTATATCCTGCCATGTCTTGCGACGTCCTAACTCGTGCCATGACCACGCCCTGCCACGTCCTGATGCGTGCCATGGCCATGTAATGCGACGTCCTGACTCGTGCCATGGCCACACCCTGCCACGTCTTGACGCGTGCCATGGCCATGTCCAGACGCGTCTTGACACGTACCATGGCCATATCCTGCCATGTCCTGCGACGTCCTAACTTGTGCCATGACCACGCCCTGCCACATCCTGACGCGTGCCATGGCCATGTCCTACGACGTCCTTACTCGTGCCATGGCCACACCCTACCACGTCTTGACGCGTGCCTTAGCCATGTCCAGACGCGTCCTGACACGTACCATGGCCATATCCTGCCATGTCCAGCGACGTCCTGACTCGTGCCATGACAACGCCTTGCCACGTCCTCACGCGTGCCATGGCCACGCCCTTTCATATCCAGATGCATCCTGGCACATGCCATGGCCATGTCCTGATGCGTCCTGACACGTGCCATGGCCATGTCCTGACGCATCCTGACACGTACCATGGCCACGTCCTGACGAGTCCTGACACGAACCATGGCCATGTCCTGACGCATCCTGACACGTACCATGGCCACGTCCTGACGCGTCCTGACACGTACCATGGCCATATCCTGCCATGTCCTGCGACGTCCTAACTCGTGCCATGTCCACGCACTGCCATGTCCTGACGCGTGCCATGGCCATGTCCTGCAACGTCCTGACTCGTGCCATGGCCGCACCCTGCCACGTCTTGATGCATGCCATGGCCATTTCCAGACGCGTCCTGACACGTACCATGTCCATATCCTGACACGTCCTGCGACGTCCTGACTCGTGGCATTGCCACGCCTTGCCACGTCTTGACGTGTCCTCACATATACCATGGCCATGTCCTGCCACGTCCTGCGAGGTCCTGACTCGTACCATGACCACGCCGTGCCAAGTCCTGCGGCGTTACAACTCGTGCCATGGCCACGCCCTGCCATGTCCTGACGCGTCCGGACACGTGCCATGGCCATATCCTGACACGTCCTGCGACGTCCCGACTCGTGCCATGGCCACGCCCTGCCATGTCTTGCGACGTCCCGACTCATTCCATGGCGACGCCCTGTCATGTCCAGATGCGTCCTGACACGTGCCATGGCCATGTCCTGACGCATCCTGACACGTACCATGGCCACGTCATGACGCGTCCTGACATGTACCATGGCTATATCCTGCCATGTCTTGCGACGTCCTAACTCGTGCCATCACCACGCCCTGCCACGTCCTGATGCGTGCCATGGCCATGTCCTGCGACGTCCTGACTCGTGCCATGGCCACACCCTGCCACGTCTTGACGCGTGCCATGGCCATGTCCAGACGCGTCCTGACACGTACCATGGCCATATCCTCCCATGTCCTGCGACGTCCTAACTTGTGCCATGACCACACCCTGCCACGTCCTGACGCGTGCCATGGCCATGTCCTACGACGTCCTTACTCGTGCCATGGCCACACCCTGCCACGTCTTGACGCGTGCCATGGCCATGTCCAGACGCGTCCTGACACGTACCATGGCCATATCCTACCATGTCCAGCGACGTCCTGGCTCGTGCCATGACAACGCCTTGCCACGTCCTCACGCGTGCCATGGCCATGTCCTGCGACGTCCTAACTCGTGCCATAGCCACGCCCTGCCACGTCCTGACGCGTGCCATGTCCATGTCCTAACGCGTCCTGACACGTACCATGGCCATATCCTGCCATGTCCTGCGACGTCCTGACTCTTTCCACAGTCACGCCCTGCCATGTCCTGACGCGTCTTGACACGTGCCATGGCCATGTCCAGACACGTCCTGCGACGTCGCGACTCGTGCCATGGCCACACCCTTCCATGTCCTGTGACGTCCCGACTCGTGCCATGGCCACGCTGTGCCATGTCCTGATGCGTCCTGACACGTGCCATGGTCATGTCCTGAAACGTCCTGCGTCGTCCCGACCCGTGCCATGGCCACGCCCTGCCATGTCCTGCGACGTCCCTACTCGTGCCATGGCCACGCCCTACCATGTCCTGACGCGTCCTGACACGTGCCTTGGCCATTTCCTGCGAGGTCCCGTCTCGTGCCATGGCCATGCCCTGCCATGTCCTGCGACATCCTGACTCGTGCCATAGCCACGCACTGCCATGTCCTGTGACGTCCTGACTCGTGCCATGGCCACGCTCTGCAACGTCCTGATGAGTCCTGACACATGCCATGGCCATGTCCTGATGCGTCATGACACGTGCCATGGCCATGTCCTGACACGTCCTACGACATACCGACTCGTGCCATGGCCACGCCTTGCCATGGCCATGTCCTGACACGTCCTGCGAGGTCCCGACTCGTGCCATGGCCACGCCTTGCCATGTCCTGCGACGTCCCGACTCGTGCCATGGCCACGCCCTGCCATGTCCTGACGCGTCCTGACACGTACCATTGCCATGTCCTGAAACATCCTACGACGTCCTGACCCGTGCCATGGCCATGCCCAGCCATATCCTGCGACGTCCCGACTCATTCCATGACCACGCCCTGCCATGTCTTGACGCGTCCTGACACGTTCCATGGCCATGTCCTGCGAGGTCCGGTCTCGTGCCATGGCCATGCCCTGCCATGTCCTGCGACGTCCCGACTCGTGCCATGGCCACGCCCTGCCATGTCCTGCGACATCCCGACTCGTGCAATGGCAACGCCCTGCCATGTCCTGATGAGTCCTGACTCATGCCATGGCAGTGTCCTGATGCGTATGACACGTGCCATGGCCATGTCCTGATGAGTGTTGACACATTCCATGGCCATGTCCTGATGCGTCCTGACACGTGCCATGGCCATGTCCTGACACGTCCTGCGACATCCCGACTTGTGCCATGGCCACGCCTTGCCATGTCCTGCGACGTCCCGACTCGTGCCCTGGCCACGCCCTGCCATGTCCTGATGCGTCGTGACATGTTCCATGGCCATGTCCTGATGCGTCCTGACACGTGCCAAGGCCATGTCCTGACACATCCTGACACGTACCACGGCCACGTCTGACGCGTCCTGACACGTACCATGGACATATCCTGCCATGTCCTGCGATGTCCTAACTCATGCCATGACCACGCCCTGCCACGTCCTGACGCGTGCCAAGGCCATGTCCTGCGACGTCCTGAATCGTGCCATGGCTACACCGTGCCACGTCCAGACGCGTGCCATGGCCACGTCCTGACGCGTCCTGACACGTGCCATGGCCATGTCCTGACACGTCCTGCGACATCCTGACTCGTGCCATGGCCACGCCCTGCCATGTCCTGCGACGTCCCGACTCGTGCCCTTGCCACGCCCTGTCATGTCCTGATGCGTCCTGACAAGTGCCATGGCCATGTCCTGATGCGTCCTGACACGTGCCATGGCCATGTCCTGACGCATCCTGACACGTACCATGGCCACGTCCTGACGCGTCCTGACACGTACCATGGCCATATCCTGCCATGTCCTGCGACGTCCTAACTCGTGCCAAGTCCACGCCCTGCCATGTCCTGACGCGTGCCATGGCCATGTCCTGCAACGTCCTGACTCGTGCCATGGCCACACCCTGCCACGTCTTGACGCATGCCATGGCCATGTCCAGACGCGTCCTGACACGTACCATGGCCATATCCTGCAATGTCCTGCGACGTCCTGACTCGTGGCATGGCCCCGCCCTGCCACGTCTTGACGTGTCCTCACATATGCCATGGCCATGTCCTGACACGTCCTGCGAGGTCCTGACTCGTGCCATGACCACGCCTTGCCATGTCCTGCGACGTTACAACTCGTGCCATGGCCACGCCCTGCCATGTCCTGACGTGTCCTGACACATGCCATGGCCATGTCCTGACACGTCCTGCGACATCCTGACTCGTGCCATGGCCACGCCCTTTCATATCCAGATGCATCCTGACACATGCCATGGCCATGTCCTGATGTGTCCTGACACGTGCCATGGCCATGTCCTGACGCATCCTGACACGTACCATGGCCACGTCCTGACGAGTCCTGACACGAACCATGGCCATGTCCTGACGCACCCTGACACGTACCATGGCCACGTCCTGACGCGTCCTGACACGTACCATGGCCATATCCTGCCATGTCCTGCGACGTCCTAATTTGTGCCATGACCACGCCCTGCCACGTCTTGACGCGTGCCATGGCTATGTCCTGCGACGTCCTGACTCGTGCCATGGCCACACCCTTCCACGGCTTGACGCGTGCCATGGCCATGTCCAGACGCGTACTGACACGTACCATGGCCATATCCTTCCATGTCCTGCGACGTCCTGACTTGTGTCAATTCCACGCCCTGCCATGATCTGACGCGTTCTGACATGTGCCATGGCCATGTCCTGACACGTCCTGCAAGGTCCTGACTCGTGCCATGGCCACGCCTTGCAATGTCCTGCGACGTTACGACTCGTGCCATGGCCACGCCCTGCCATGTCCCGACGCGTCCTCACACGTGCCATGGCCATGTCCTGACACGTCCTGCGACGTCCCGACTCGTATAATTGCCACACCCTGCCATGTCCGACGACGTCCCGACTCGTGCCATGGCCACGCCCTGTCATGTCCTGATGTATCCTGATACGTGCCATGGCCATGTCCTGATGCGTCCTGACACGTGCCATGGCCATGTCCTGACGCATCCTGACATGTACCATGGCCACGTCCTCACGCGTCCTGACACGAACCATGGCCATATCTTGCCATGTCCTGACTCGTGCCATGACCACGCCCTGCCACGTCCTCACGTCTGCCATGGCCATGTCCTGCGAGTCCTGACTCGTGCCATGACCACGCCCTGCCACGTCCTCACGTCTGCCATGGCCATGTCCTGCGAGTCTTGACTCGTGCCATCGCCAAGCCCTGCCACGTCCTGACGCGTTCCATGGCCATGTCCTAACGCGTCCTACACGTACCATTGCCATATCCTGCCATGTCCTGCGACGTCCTGACTCGTGCCATGGTCACGCCCTGCCATGTCCTGACGCGTCATGACACGTGCCATGGCCAGCTCCCGACACGTCCTGCGACGTCCCGACTCATGCCATGGCCACACCCTGCCTTGTCCTGTACCGTGCCGACTCGTGCCATGGCCACGCCCTTCCATGTCCTGATGCATCCTGACACGTGCCATGGCCATGTCCTGATGCGTCCTGACACATTCCATGGCCATGTCCTGACGCATCCTGACACGTACCATGGCCACGTCCTGACGCGTCCTGACATGTACCATGGCCATATCCTGCCATGTCCAGCGACGTGCTGACTCGTGCCATGACCACGCCTTGCCACGTCCTCACGCGTGCCATGGCCATGTCATGCGACGTCCTAACTCGTGACATAGCCACGCCCTGCCACGTCCTGACGCGTGCCATGTCCATGTCCTAACGCGTCCTGACACGTACCATGGCCATATCCTGCCATGTCCTGCGACGGCCTGACTCTTTCCATTGTCACGCCCTGCCATGTCCTGACGCGTCTTGACACGTGCCATGGCCATGTCCTGACACGTCCTGCGACGTCGCGACTCGTGCCATGGCCACACCCTTCCATGTCCTGTGACGTCCCGACTCGTGCCATGGCCACGCCGTGCCATGTCCTGATGCATCCTGACACGTGCCATGGCCATGTCCCGAAACGTCCTGCGACGTCCCGACTCGTGCCATGGCCACGCCCTGCCATGTCCTGCGACGTCCCTACTCGTGCCATGGCCACGCCGTGCCATGTCCAGATGCGTCCTGACACGTGCCATGGCCATGTCCTGAAACGTCCTGCAATGGCCACGCCCTGCCATGTCCTGCGACGTCCTTACTCGTGCCATGGCCACGCTCTGCCATGTCCTGACGCGTCCTGACACGTGCCCTGGCCATGTCTTGACACGTCCTGCGACATCTCGACTTGTGCCATGGCCACGCCCTGCCATGTCCTACGACGTCCCGACTCGTGCCCTGGCCACGCCCTGCCATGTCATGATGCGTCGTGACATGTTCCATGGCCATGTCCTGATGCGTCCTGACACGTGCCAAGGCCATGTCCTGACACATCCTGACACGTACCACGGCCACATCTGACGCGTCCTGACACGTACCGTGGACATATCCTGCCACGTCCAGACGCGTGCCATGGCCACGTCCTGACGCGTCCTGACACGTGCCATGGCCATGTCCTAACACGTCCTGCGACATCCCGACTCGTGCCATGGCCACGCCCTGCCATGTCCTGCGATGTCCCGACTCGTGCCCTTGCCACGCCCTGTCATGTCCTGATGCGTCCTGACAAGTGCCATGGCCATGTCCTGATACGTCTTGACACGTGCCATGGCCATGTCCTGACGCATCCTGACACATACCATGGCCACATCCTGACGCGTCCTGACACGTACCATGGCCATATCCTGCCATGTCCTGCGACGTCCTAACTCGTGCCATGTCCACGCCATGCCATGTCCTGACACGTGCCATGGCCATGTCCTGCAACGTCCTTACTCGTGCCATGGCCACACCCTGCCACGTCTTGACGCATGCCATGGCCATGTCCAGACGCGTCCTGACACGTACCACGGCCATATCCTGCCATGTCCTGCGACGTCCTGACTCGTGGCATGGCCACGCCTTGCCACGTCTTGACGTGTCGTGACATATGCCATGGCCATGTCCTGACACGTCCTGCGAGGTCCTGACTCGTGCCATGACCAAGCCTTGCCAAGTCCTGCGATGTTACGACTCGTGCCATGGCCACGCTCTACCATATCCCGACGCGTCCTGACACGTGCCATGGCCATGTGCTGACACGTCCTGCGACGTCCCGACTCGTGCCATGGCCACGCCCTGCCATGTCCTGCGACGTCCCGACTCATTCCATGGCGACACCCTGTCATGTCCAGATGCATCCTGACACATGCCATGGCCATGTCCTGATGCGTTCTGACACGTGCCATGGCCATGTCCTGACGCATCCTGACACGTACCATGGCCACGTCCTAACGCGTCCTGACACGTACCATGGACATATCCTGCCATGTTCTGCGATGTCCTAACTCATGCCATGACCACACCCTGCCACGTCCTGATGCGTGCCAAGACCACGTCCTCACGCGTGCAATGGCCATGTCCTGCGAGTCCTGACTCGTGCCATAGCCACGCCCTGCCACGTCCTGACGCATTCCACGGCCATGTCCTAACGTGTCCTGACACGTACCATGGCCATATCCTGCCATGTCCTGCGACGTCCTGACTCGTGCCATGGTCTCGCCCTGCTATGTCCTGACGCGTCCTGACACGTGCCATGGCCATGTCCTGACACGTCCTGCGACGTCCTGACTTGTGCCATGGCCTCACCCTGCCTTGTCCTGTATCGTACCGACTCGTGCCATGGCCACGCCCTGCCATGTCCTGATACGTCCTGACACGTGCCATGGCCACGTCCTGATGAGTCCTGACACATGCCATGGCCATGTCCTGATGCGTCCAAACACGTGCCATGGCCATGTCCTGACACATCCTGCGACATCCCGACTCGTGCCATGGCCACGCCTTGCCATGGCCATGTCCTGACACGCCCTGCAAGGTCCTGACTCGTGCCATGGCCACGCCTTGCCATGTCCTGCGACGTCCCGACTCGTACCATGGCCACGCCCTGCCCTGTCCTGACGCGTCCTGACACGTGCCATTGCCATGTCCTGAAACGTCCTGCGACGTCCCGACCCGTGCCATGGCCACGCCCTGCCATGTCCTGCGACGTCCCGACTCGTTCCATGGCCACGCTCTGCCATGTCCTGACGCGTCCTGACACATGCCATGGCCATGTCCTGCGAGGTCCCGTCTCGCGCCATGGCCATGCCCTGCCATGTCCTGCGACGTCCCGACTCGTGCCCTTGCCACGCCCTGTCATGTTCTGATGCGTCTTGACAAGTGCCATGGCCATGTCCTGATGCTTCCTGACACATGACACGTACCATGGCCACGTCCTGACGCGTCCTGACACGTACCATGGCCATATCCTGCCATGTCCTGCGACGTCCTAACTCGTGCCATGTCCACGCCCTGCCATGTACTGACGCGTGCCATGGCCATGTCCTGCGACGTCCTGACTCGTGCCATGGCCACACCCTGCCAAGTCTTGACGCATGCCATGGCCTTGTCCTGACACGTACCATGGCCATATCCTGCAATGTCCAGCGACGTCCTGACTCGTGGCATGGCCACGCCCTGCCACGTCCTGACGTGTCTTGACATGTGCCTTGGCCATGTCCTGATACGTCCTGCGAGGTCCTGACTCGTGCCATGACCACGCCTTGCCATGTCCTGCGACGTCCCGACTTGTTCCATGGCCGCGCCCCGTCATGTCCAGATGCATCCTAACACATGCCATGTCATGTCCTGATGCGTCCTGACACGTGCCATGGCCATGTCCTGACGCATCCTGACACGTACCATGGCCACGTCCAGAGGAGTCCTGACACGGACCATGGCCATCTCCTGACGCATCCTGACACGTACCATGGCCACGTCCTAACGCGTCCTGACACGTACCATGGCCATATCCTGCCATGTCCTGCGACGTCCTAACTTGTGCCATGACCACGCCCTGCCACGTCCTGACGCGTGCCATGGCCATGTCGTGCGACGTCCTAACTCGTGCCATGGCCACACCCTGCCACGTCTTGACGCGTGCCATGGCCATGTCCTGACGCGTCCTGACACGTACCATGGCCATATTCTTCCATGTCCTGCGACGTCCTGACTCGTGCCATGGCCACGCCCTGCTGTTAGACCCCTAACTTTGGTCCTTGGCAGGTGTGGGTTGTGACAAGGATTTGCATGATGAACTTGTTGCACGACCCTTAAAATTGGGGCAACATCATGACGGCAGCTCGGCCTGACGGACAGTGCGGGGCATGACAGAGGCACCTTGGACGGAATCAAGGCGCATCTCACTTAGGCGCGCGGGTTGGCAAAGTACTTGTGCGGCAAAGCTATGTCAAGCAGGGGCAAGGCATAGGAATACAAGGCATGGCAAGGCGAGGCATTCAATGACAAGCAATGTGGGCAAATGACTTGGGAGTCAGACTCGGTAGTAGGCTAGTGGCGGACTTGTTCGGGCAAAAGGACTGGAGAATGACGGACAACGGCGGCGGCGGCAATAAGCTGAGACATTGAGTGAGAACAATGTCAAAGGCTAAGGCTGGGCGCAATGCCAGCCTTAGGCGCGGATCAGCTCGGCCAAGGCGCACATGCAATGCACATGGAAGCAGTTGGCGGTTGCTGCCACTCTCCTACAAACATGCTGATCATGGGACAGACATGCTGATCATGGGAGCAAACATGCTGATCATGGACCATGAAGTGCCCACGTTTTAGGCATGATAACCCAGCGGTTGGGGCTTGTCAACCGAATTGTAGCCTATAAATATGTGCCTATGTATTAGCCAAAGGGGCAAGAACTTAGCCTATAGCATTGGTTGCACTCGAAATAGTCTAAGTCACTTCTTTAGGGGAGGAAGTCTTGTTTTGGGCAGAGAATTGGGGAATTCTTTGTCTTGGCCATAGGGTTGGCTTTAGTGTTCTTGTATTCACTTTAAATAATACAAGTTGGGAATAGGGATTCCCGTAATCTCGTGTGTCTTCTTTATTTCCGCTGCTTACTTTCATTCAAACTCAAAAATGTCCTAAAACAAAACTAAGTGTTGGGAAGGCTGAGCCAAGTTTTGAACTTGACTGCCGCGCGGAGGTGAAACCTCGGCCAGAATCTAAGTGGCCTAAATCGCCCCCGTGACAACTGGTATCAGAGCGCTGTTGCTTCGGGACAACAACACAAAGTTCAACGGATCGAATTTTGTGAAGGATGGCTGGTGGCAACGCAGAACTGAGGGAAAAAGTTGCTGCATTGGAGGCACTTGTCCGAACCACTGATGGGGATCAGTTTCTGACCATCATGACTAGGCTTTCTTATCTTGAGGGCGAGTTAAACAGACTGAGCCAAGAATGTACCGAACTGAAAACGGAAAATGGGCTGCTGCGTCTGGCTGTTGGCAATGATGAGACTCAGCGTGGGGCAGATCGGGCCAAGGTCAGAATCCCGGAGCCGAAAGAGTTCAGTGGCACATGGAGTGCCAAGCAACTCGAAAACTTCTTGTGGGACATGGAGCAGTACTTTCAGGCTGCCAAAGTTCGTGATGAGGAAAAGGTCACCATTACAACTATGTACTTGGTTGACGATGCAAAATTATGGTGGCGAACACGGGTGGCTGATGATGCAAGTGCTGGTAGGCCAAGGATCGACTCTTGGGAAAGGCTCAAGAAAGAGTTGAAGGATCAATTCTTTCCTAGCAATGCGGGTTGGATTGCTAGAGACCGTTTGAAGAAGCTGAAACAAACGGGATCAGTGAGGGAATACGTCAAAGACTTCAGTTCTTTGATGCTGGATATTAGCAACATGGCTGAGGAGGACAAGTTGCATAATTTCCTTTACGGGTTGCAATCGTGGGCGCAAATGGAACTTCGAAGGCAGAATTTGAAAGACCTTCCTAGTGCCATTGCGGCTGCGGATGCTTTGGGAGATTTCCGGTGGGGCCAGGAGGGTTCTGACTTCTCTACTAATCCCAAGTCCAAGAACGGAAACAAGGACAGGACAAAAGAGTGGAGAAAAGCTGGAAACGACAATGTTGTTGAGGGCAACGGCATTGAGAAGGAAAAGCATGGGGCTGGACCTTCTAACAAGGGACAAAGCAGCAAATTTAATGGCTGTTTTATTTGCAAGGGACCACACATGGCGAGAGACTGTCCCAGAATTGAAAAGCTTTCGGCGTTGTTTGCGGAAGAACCAAAAGAACAGGAGGATCAGGAGCAAATACAAGCATATGTGAATCCTTTGAGGGTGTTCCATAAAACCGAAGGTAGTTCGTCGAGGGCGACAAATCTTTCTGGTGGGGGTGGTTTGTTAGACCCCTAACTTTGGTCCTTGGCAGGTGTGGGTTGTGACAAGGATTTGCATGATGAACTTGTTGCACGACCCTTAAAATTGGGGCAACATCATGACGGCAGCTCGGCCTGACGGACAGTGCGGGGCATGACAAAGGCACCTTGGACGGAATCAAGGCGCATCTCACTTAGGCGCGCGGGTTGGCAAAGTACTTGTGCGGCAAAGCTATGTCAAGCAGGGGCAAGGCATAGGAATACAAGGCATGGCAAGGCGAGGCATTCAATGACAAGCAATGTGGGCAAATGACTTGGGGGTCAGACTCGGCAGTAGGCTAGTGGCGGAATTGTTCGGGCAAAAGGACAGGCAATGACGGACAACGGCGGTGGCGGCAATAAGCTGAGACATTGAGTGAGAACAATGTCAAAGGCTAAGGCTGGGCGCAATGCCAGCCTTAGGCGCGGATCAGCTCGGCCAAGGCGCACATGCAATGCACATGGAAGCAGTTGGCGGTTGCTGCCACTCTCCTACAAACATGCTGATCATGGGACAGACATGCTGATCATGGGAGCAAACATGCTGATCATGGACCATGAAGTGCCCACGTTTTAGGCATGATAACCCAGCGGTTGGGGCTTGTCAACCGAATTGTAGCCTATAAATATGTGCCTATGTATTAGCCAAAGGGGCAAGAACTTAGCCTATAGCATTGGTTGCACTCGAAAAAGTCTAAGTCACTTCTTCAGGGGAGGAAGTCTTGTTTTGGGCAGAGATTTGGGGAATTCTTTGTCTTGGCCATAGGGTTGGCTTTAGTGTTCTTGTATTCACTTTAAATAATACAAGTTGGGAATAGGGATTCCCGTAATCTCGTGTGTCTTCTTTATTTCCGTTGCTTACTTTCATTCAAACTCAAAAACGTCCTAAAACAAAACTAAGTGTTGGGAAGGCTGAGCCAAGTTTTGAACTTGACTGCCGCGCGGAGGTGAAACCTCGGCTAGAATCTAAGTGGCCTAAATCGCCCCCGTGACACCTGCCATGTCCTGACGCGTCCTGACATGTGCCATGGCCATGTCCTGACACGTCCTGCGAGGTCCTGACTCGTGCCATGGCCACGCCTTGCCATGTCCTGCGGCGTTGCGACTCGTGCCATGGCCACGCCCTGCCATGTCCCGACGCGTCCTGACACGTGCCATGGCCATGTCTTGACACGTCCTGCGACGTCCCGACTCGTACCATGGCCACGCCCTGCCATGTCCTACAACGTCCCGACTCGTGCCATGGCAACGCCCTGTCATGTCCTGATGGATCCTGATACGTGCCATGGCCATGTCCTGATGCGTCCTAACACGTGCCATGGCCTTGTCCTGACGCATCTTGACACGCACCATGGCCACGTCCTCACTCGTCCTGACACGAACAATGGCCATATCCTGCCATGTCCTGCGACGTCCTGACTCATGCCATGACCACGCCCTGCCACGTCCTCACACGTTCCATGGCCATGTCCTGCGAGTCCTGACTCGTGCCATAGCCACGCCCTGCCACGTCCTGACGCGTTCCATAGCCATGTCCTAACGCGTCCTGACACGTACCATGGCCATATCCTGCCATGTCCTGCGACGTCCTGACTCGTGCCGTGGTCATGCTCTGCCATGTCCTGACGCGTCCTGACACGTGCCATGGCCAAGTCCTGACGCGTCCTGTGACGTCCCGACTCGTGCCATGGCCACACCCTTCCTTGTCCTGTAACGTGCCGACTCGTGCCATGGCCACGCCCTGCCTTGTCTTGATGCATCCTGACATGTGCCATAGCCATGTCCTGATGCGTCCTGACACATGCCATGGTCATGTCCTGACGCATCCTGACACGTACCATGGCCAAGTCCTGACGCGTCCTGACACGTACCATGGCCATATCCTGCCATGTCCAGCGACGTCCTGACTCGTGCCATGACCACGCCTTGCCACGTCCTCACGCGTGCCATGGCCATATCCAGCGACGTCCTGACTCGTGCCATGACCACGCCTTGCCACGTCCTCACGCGTGCCATGGACATGTCCTGCGACGTCCTAACTCGTGCCATAGCCACGCCCTTCCACGTCCTGACGCGTTCCATGTCAATGTCCTAACGCGTCCTGACACGTACCATGGCCTTATCCTGCCATTTCCTGCGACGTCCTGACTCTTTCCATGGTCATGCCCTGCCAAGTCCTGACGCGTCTTGACACGTGCCATGGCCATGTCCTGGCACGTCCTGCGACGTCGCGACTCATGCCATGGCCACACCCTTTTTATGTCCTGTGACGTCCCGACTCGTTCCATGGCCACGCCCTGCCATGTCTTGACGCGTCCTGACACGTGCCATGGCCATGTCCTAACGCATCCTGACACGTACCATGGCCACGTCCTCACGCGTCCTGACACAAACCATGGCCATATCCTGCCATGTCCTGCGACGTCCTGACTCATGCCATGACCACGCCCTGCCATGTCCTCACGCGTGCCATGGCCATGTCCTTCGTGTCCTGACTCGTGCCATAGCCTTGCCCTGCCACGTTCTTACGCGTTCCATGGCCAGGTCCTAACGCGTCCTGACACGTACCATGGCCATGCCCTGCCATGTCCTGCGACGTCCTGACTCGTGCCATGGCCACGCCCTGCCATGTCCTGCGACGTCCCGACTCGTGCCATGGCCACGCCCTGCCATGTCCTGATGAATCCTGACACATGCCATGGCCATGTCCTGATGCGTCTTGACACGTGCCATGGCCATGTCCTGATGAGTGCTGACACATGCCATGTCCATGTCCCGATGAGTGCTGATACGTGCCATGGCCATGTCCTGATGCGTCCTGACACGTGCCATGGCCATGTCCTGACGCATCCTGACACGTACAGTGGCCACGTCCTAACGCGTCCTGACACGAACCATGGCCATATCCTGCCATGTCCTGCGACGTCCAGACTCGTGCCATGACCACGCCCTGCCACGTCCTCACGCGTGCCATAGCCATGTCCTGCGAGTCCTGACTCGTGCCATAGCCACGCCCTGCCACGTCCTTACGCGTTCCACGGCCATGTCCTAACGCATCCTGACACGTACCATGGCCATATCCTGCCATGTCCTGCGACGTCCTGACTCGTGCCATGGTCACGCCCTGCCACGTCCTGACGTGTCCTGACATGTGCCATGGCCATGTCCTGACACGTCCTGCGAGGTCCTGACTCGTGCCATGACAACGCCTTGCCATGTCCTGCGACGTCCCGACTCGTTCCATGGCCACGCCCTGTCATGTCCCGATGCATCCTGACACGTGCCATGGCCATGTCCTGACGCATCCTTACACGTACCATGGCCACGTCCTAACGAGTCCTGACACGAACCATTGCCATGTCCTGACGCATCCTGACACGTACCATGGCCACGTCCTGACGCATCCTGACACGTACCATGGCCATATCATGCCATGTCCTGCGACGTCCAAACTTGTGCCATGACCACGCCCTGCCACATCCTGACGCGTGCCATGGCCATGTCCTGCGACGTCCTGACTTGTGCCATGGCCACACTTTCCCACGTCTTGACGCGTGCCATGGCCCTGTCCAGACGCGTCCTGACACGTACCATGGCCATATTCTTCCATGTCCTGCGACGTCCTGACTCGTGCCATGGTCACGCCCTGCCATGTCCGGACGCGTCCTGACATGTGCCATGGCCATGTCCTGACACGTCCTACGAGGTCCTGACTCGTGCCATGGCCACGCCTTGCCATGTCCTGCGGCGTTGCGACTCGTGCCATGGCCACGCCCTGCCATGTCCCGACGCGTCCTGACACGTGCCATGGACATGTCTTGACACGTCGTGCGACGTCCCGACTCGTACCATGGCCACGCCCTGCCATGTCCTACAACGTCCCGACTCGTGCCATGGCAACGCCCTATCATGTCCTGATGCATCCTGACACGTGCCATGGCCATGTCCTGATGCGTCCTGACACGTGCCATGGCCATGTCCTGACACATCCTGACACGTACCATGGCCACGTCCTCACGCGTTCTGACACGAACCATGGCCATATCCTGCCATGTCCTGCGACGTCCTGACTCGTGCCATGACCACGCCCTGCCATGTCCTCACGCGTGCCATGGCCATGTCCTGCGAGTCCTGACTCGTGCCATAGCCACGCCCTGCCACGTCCTTACGCGTTCCATGGCCATGCCCTGCCATGTCCTGCGACGTCCCGACTCGTGCCATGGCCACGCCCTGCCATGTCCTGCGACGTCCCGACTCGTGCCATGGCCACGCCCTGCCATGTCTTGATGAATCCTGACACATGCCATGGCCATGTCCTGATGCGTCCTGACACGTGCCATGGCCATGTCCTGATGAGTGCTGACACATGCCACGTCCATGTCCCGATGAGTGCTGATACGTGCCATGGCCTTGTCCTGATGCATCCTGACACGTGCCATGGCCATGTCCTGACGCATCCTGACACGTACCAGTGCCACGTCCTCACGCGTCCTGACACGAACCATGGCCATATCCTGCCATGTCCAGCGACGTCCTGACTCGTGCCATGACCACGCCCTGCCATGTCCTCACGCGTGCCATGGCCATGTCCTGCGAGTCCTGACTCGTGCCATAGCCACGCCCTGCCACGTCTTGACGCGTTCCATGGCCATGTCCTAACGCGTCCTGACATGTACCATGGCCATGCCCTGCCATGTCCTGCGACGTCCCGACTCGTGCCATGGCCACACCCTGCCATGTCCTGCGACGTCCCGACTCGTGCCATGGCCACGCCCTGCCATGTCCTGATGAATCCTGACACATGCCATGGCCATGTCCTGATGCGTCCTGACACGTGCCATGGCCATGTCCTGATGAGTGCTGACACATGCCATGTCCATGTCCCGATGAGTGCTGATACGTGCCATGGCCATGTCCTGATGCGTCCTGACACGTGCCATGGCCATGTCCTGACACGTCCTGCGACGTCCCGACTCGTGCCATGGCCACACCCTGCCTTGTCCTGTAACGTGCCGACTCGTGCCATGGCCACGCCCTGCAATGTCCTGATGCATCCTGACACGTGCCATTGCAATGTCCTGATACGTCTTGACACATGCCATGGCCATGTCCTGACGCATCCTGACACGTACCATGGCCAAGTCCTTACACGTTCCATGGCCATATCCTGCCATGTCCAGCGACGTCCTGACTCGTGCCATGACCACGCCTTGCCACATCCTCACGCGTGCCATGGCCATGTCCTGCGACGTCCTAACTCGTGCAATAGCCACGCCCTGCCACGTCCTGACGCGTCCTGACGCTTGCCATGTCCATGTCCAAACGCGTCCTAACACGTACCATGGCCATATCGTACCATGTCCTGCGACGTCCTGACTCTTTCCATGGACACGCCCTGCCAAGTCCTGACGCGTCTAGACACGTGCCATGGCCATGTCCTGACACGTCTTGCGACGTCGCGACTCGTGCCATGGCCCCACCCTTTTTATGTCCTGTGACGTCCCAACTCGTGCCATGGCCACGCCGTGCCATGTCCTGATGCGTCCTGACACGTGCCATGGCCATGTCCTAAACGTCCTGTCCTGCGACGTCCCGACTCCTGCCATGGCCACGCCATTGCCATGTCCTGAAACGTCCTGCGACGTCCCGACGCATGCCATAGCCACGCCATGCCATGTCCCGCGACGTCCCGACTCGTGCCAGGGCCACGCCCTGCCATGTCCTGACGCATCCTGACACGTGCCATAGCCATGTCCTGCGACGTCCTGACTTGTGCCATGGCCACGCCCTGCCATGTCCTGCGACGTCCCGACTCGTGCCATGGCCACGCCCTGCCATGTCCTGATGAATCCTGACACATGCCATGGCCATGTCCTGATGCGTCTTGACACGTGCCATGGCCATGTCCTGATGAGTGCTGACACATGCCATGTCCATGTCCCGATGAGTGCTGATACGTGCCATGGCCATGTCCTGATGCGTCCTAACACGTGCCATGGCCATGTCCTGACGCATCCTGACACGTACAGTGGCCACGTCCTAACGCGTCCTGACACGAACCATGGCCATATCCTGCCATGTCCTGCGACGTCCAGACTCGTGCCATGACCACGCCCTGCCACGTCCTCACGCGTGCCATAGCCATGTCCTGCGAGTCCTGACTCGTGCCATAGCCACGCCCTGCCACGTCCTTACGCGTTCCACGGCCATGTCCTAACGCGTCCTGACACGTACCATGGCCATATCCTGCCATGTCCTGCGACGTCCTGACTCGTGCCATGGTCACGCCCTGCCATGTCCTGACGTGTCCTGACATGTGCCATGGCCATGTCCTGACACGTCCTGCGAGGTCCTGACTCGTGCCATGACAACGCCTTGCCATGTCCTGCGACGTCCCGACTCGTTCCATGGCCACGCCCTGTCATGTCCCGATGCATCCTGACACGTGCCATGGCCATGTCCTGACGCATCCTTACACGTACCATGGCCACGTCCTGACGAGTCCTGACACGAACCATTGCCATGTCCTGACGCATCCTGACACGTACCATGGCCACGTCCTGACGCATCCTGACACGTACCATGGCCATATCATGCCATGTCCTGCGACGTCCAAACTTGTGCCATGACCACGCCCTGCCACATCCTGACGCGTGCCATGGCCATGTCCTGCGACGTCCTGACTTGTGCCATGGCCACACCTTCCCACGTCTTGACGCGTGCCATGGCCCTGTCCAGACGCGTCCTGACACGTACCATGGCCATATTCTTCCATGTCCTGCGACGTCCTGACTCGTGCCATCGTCACGCCCTGCCATGTCCGGACGCGTCCTGACATGTGCCATGGCCATGTCCTGACACGTCCTACGAGGTCCTGACTCGTGCCATGGCCACGCCTTGCCATGTCCTGCGGCGTTGCGACTCGTGCCATGGCCACGCCCTGCCATGTCCCGACGCGTCCTGACACGTGCCATGGCCATGTCTTGACACGTCCTGCGACGTCCCGACTCGTACCATGGCCACGCCCTGCCATGTCCTACAACGTCCCGACTCATGCCATGGCAACGCCCAGTCATGTCCTGATGCATCCTTATACGTGCCATGGCCATGTCCTGATGCGTCCTGACACGTGCCATGGCCATGTCCTGACGCATCCTGACACGTACCATGGCCACGTCCTCACGCGTCCTGACACGAACCATGGCTATATCCTGCCATGTCCTGCGACGTCCTGACTCGTGCCATGACCACGCCCTGCCACGTCCTCACGCGTGCCATGGCCATGTCCTGCAAGTCCTGAATCGTGCCATAGCCACGCCTTGCCACGTCCTGACGCGTTCCATGGCCATGCCCTGCCATGTCCTGCGACGTCCCGACTCGTGCCATGGCCACGCCCTGCCATGTCCTGCGACGTCCCGACTCGTGCCATGGCCACGCCCTGCCATGTCTTGATGAATCCTGACACATGCCATGGCCATGTCCTGATGCGTCCTGACACGTGCCATGGCCATGTCCTGATGAGTGCTGACACATGCCACGTCCATGTCCCGATGAGTGCTGATACGTGCCATGGCCATGTCCTGATGCATCCTGACACGTGCCATGGCCATGTCCTGACGCATCCTGACACGTACCAGTGCCACGTCCTCACGCGTCCTGACACGAACCATGGCCATATCCTGGCATGTCCAGCGACGTCCTGACTCGTGCCATGACCACGCCCTGCCATGTCCTCACGCGTGCCATGGCCATGTCCTGCGAGTCCTGACTCGTGCCATAGCCACGCCCTGCCACGTCTTGACGCGTTCCATGGCCATGTCCTAACGCGTCCTGACATGTACCATGGCCATGCCCTGCCATGTCCTGCGACGTCCCGACTCGTGCCATGGCCACGCCCTGCCATGTCCTGCGACGTCCCGACTCGTGCCATGGCCACGCCCTGCCATGTCCTGATGAATCCTGACACATGCCATGGCCATGTCCTGATGCGTCCTGACACGTGCCATGGCCATGTCCTGATGAGTGCTGACACATGCCATGTCCATGTCCCGATGAGTGCTGATACGTGCCATGGCCATGTCCTGATGCGTCCTGACACGTGCCATGGCCATGTCCTGACACGTCCTGCGACGTCCCGACTCGTGCCATGGCCACACCCTGCCTTGTCCTGTAACGTGCCGACTCGTGCCATGGCCACGCCCTGCAATGTCCTGATGCATCCTGACACGTGCCATTGCAATGTCCTGATACGTCTTGACAAATGCCATGGCCATGTCCTGACGCATCCTGACACGTACCATGGCCAAGTCCTTACACGTTCCATGGCCATATCCTGCCATGTCCAGCGACGTCCTGACTCGTGCCATGACCACGCCTTGCCACATCCTCACGCGTGCCATGGCCATGTCCTGCGACGTCCTAACTCGTGCAATAGCCACGCCCTGCCACGTCCTGACGCGTCCTGACGCTTGCCATGTCCATGTCCAAACGCGTCCTAACACGTACCATGGCCATATCCTACCATGTCCTGCGATGTCCTGACTCTTTCCATGGACACGCCCTGCCAAGTCCTGACGCGTCTAGACACGTGCCATGGCCATGTCCTGACACGTCTTGCGACGTCGCGACTCGTGCCATGGCCCCACCCTTTTTATGTCCTGTGACGTCCCAACTCGTGCCATGGCCACGCCGTGCCATGTCCTGATGCGTCCTGACACGTGCCATGGCCATGTCCTAAACGTCCTGTCCTGCGACGTCCCAACTCCTGCCATGGCCACGCCATTGCCATGTCCTGAAACGTCCTGCGACGTCCCGACGCATGCCATAGCCACGCCATGCCATGTCCCGCGACGTCCCGACTCGTGCCAGGGCCACGCCCTGCCATGTCCTGACGCATCCTGACACGTGCCATAGCCATGTCCTGCGACGTCCTGACTTGTGCCATGGCCACACCCTGCCACGTCTTGACGCATGCCATGGCCATGTCCAGACGCGTCCTGACACGTACCATGGCCATATCCTACGACGTTACGACTAGTGCCACAGCCACGCCCTGCCATGTCCTGACGCGTCCTGACACGTGCCGTGGCCATGTCCTGACACGTCCTGCGACGTCCTGACTCGTGCCATGGCCACGCCCTGCCATGTCCTGCGATGTCCCGACTCGTTCCACGGCCACGCCCTGTCATGTCCAGATGCATCCTGACACATGCCATGGCCATGTCCGGATGCGTCCTGACACGTGCCATGGCCATGTCCTGACGCATCCTGACACGTACCATGGCCACGTCCTGACGAGTCATGACACGAACCATGGCCATATCCTGCCATGTCCTGCGACGTCCTGACTCGTGCTATGACCACGTCCTTCCACGTCCTCGCGCGTGCCATGGCCATGTCTTGCGACGTCCTGACTAGTGCCATGGCCATGTCCTAACGCGTCCTGACACGTACCATGGCCATATCTTGCCATGTCCGGCGACGTCCCGACTCGTGCCATGGTCACGCCCTACCATGTCCTGACGCGTCCTGACACGTGCCATGGCCATGTCCTGACACGTCCTGCGACGTCCCGACTCGTGCCATGGCCACGCCCTGCCTTGTCCTGTGACGTCCCGACTCGTGCCATGGCCACGCCCTGCCATGTCCTGATGCATCCTGACACGTGCCATGGACATATCCTGAAACGTACTGCGACGTCCCGACTCGTGCCATGGCCACGCCCTGCCATGTCTTGTGACGTCCCGACTCGTGTCATGGCCACGCCCTGCCATGTCCTGACGCGACCTGACACATGCCATGGCCATGTCCTGCGACGTTCTAACTCGTGCCATGACCACGCCCTGCCATGTCCTGACTCGTGCCATGGCCATGTCCTGCGACGTCCTGACTCGTGCCATGGCCACACGCTGCCACGTCTTGACGCGTGCCATGGCCATGTCCAGATGCGTCCTCACACTTACCATGGCCATATCTTGCCATGTCCTGCGACGTCCTGACTCGTGGCATGGCCACGCCCTGCTACGTCCTGACGCGTGCCATGGCCATATCATGCCACGTCTTGACGCGTGCCATGGCCAAATCCTGCCACGCCTTGACGCGTGCCATGGTCACGTCCTGACGCGTGCTGACACGTACCATGGACATATCCTGCCACGTCCTACGATGTCCTAACTGATGCCATGACCACGCCCTGCCACGTTCTGACGCGTGCCATGGCCATGTACAGCGACGTCCTGAATCGTGCCATGGCCACACCCTGCCACGTCCAGACTCGTGCCATGGCCATGCCTTGCCAAGTCCATACGCATCCTGACATGTTCCATGGCCATGTCCTGACACGTCCTGCGAGGTCCCGACTCGTGCCATGGCCACGCCTTGCCATGTCCTGCGACGTCCCGACTCGTGCCATGGCCACGCCCTGCCATGTCCTGAAGCGTCCTGACACGTGCCATTGCCATGTCCTTAAAAGTCCTGCGACGTCCCGACCCGTGCCATTGCCACGCCCTACCATGTCCAGCGACGTCCCGACTCGTTCCATGGCCACGCACTACCATGTCGTGACGCGTCCTGACACGTGCCATGGCCATGTCCTGCGAGGTCCCGTCTCGTGCCATGGCCATGCCCTGCCATGTCCTGCGACGTCCCGACTTGTGCCATGGCCACGCCCTGCCATGTCCTGCGACGTCCTTACTTGTGCCATGGCCACGCCCTGCCATGTCCTGATGAGTCCTGACACATGCCATGGTCATGTCCTGATGCGTCCTGACACATGCCATGGCCATGTCCTGATGAGTACTGACACATGCCATGGCCATGTCCTGATGCGTCCTGACACGTGCCATGGCCATGTCCTGACACGTCCTGCGACATCCCGACTTGTGCCATGGCCACGCCCTGCCATGTCCTGCGACGTCCCGATTCTTGCCCTGGCCACGCCCTGCCATGTCCTGATGAGTCCTGACACGAACCATGACCATATCCAGCAATGTCCTGCGACGTCCTGACTCGTGCCATGACCACGCCCTGCCACGTCCTCACGCGTGCCATGGCCATGTCCTGCGAGTCCTAACTCGTTCCATAGCCACGCCCTGCCACATCTTGACGCGTTCCATGGCCATGTCCTAACGCGTCCTGACACGTCCTGCGACGTCCCGACTCGTGCCATGGCCACACCCTGCCTTGTCATGTAACGTGCCGACTCGTGACATGGCAACGCCCTGCCATGTCCTGATGCATCCTAACACGTGCCATGGCCATGTCCTGATGCGTCCGGACACATGCCATGGCCATGTCCTGACGCATCCTGACACGTACCATGGCCACGTCCTGACGCGTCCTGACACGTATCATGGCCATATCCTGCCATGTCCTGCGACGTCCTGACTCTTTCCACAGTCAGGCCCTGCCATGGCCTGACGCGTCTTGAGACGTGCCATGGCCATGTCAAGACACGTCCTACGACGTCGCGACTCTTGCCATGGCCACACCCTTCGATGTCCTGTGACGTCCCGACTCGTGCCATGGCCACGCACGCCATGTCCTGATGCGTCCTGACATGTGCCATGGCCATGTCTAGAAACGTCCTGCATCGTCCCGACTCGTGCCATGGCCACGCCCTGCCATGTCCTGCGACGTCCCTACTCGTGCCATGGCCACGCCCTACCATGTCCTGACGCGTCGTGACACGTGCCTTGGCCAAGTCCTGCGAGGTTCCATCTCGTGCCATGGCCACGCCCTGCCATGTCCTGTGAGGTCCCGTCTCGTGCCATGGCCATGCCCTATCATGTCCTGCGACGTCCCAACTCGTGCCATGGCCACGCCCTGCCATGTCCTGCGACGTCCCGACTCGTGCCATGGCCACGCCCTGCCATGTCCTGATGAGTCTTGACACATGCCATGGCCATGTCCTGATGTGTCCTGACACGTGCCATGGCCATGTCCTGATGAGTGCTGACACATGCCATGGCCATGTCCTGATGCGTCCTGACACGTGCCATGGCCATGTCCTGACACGTCCTGCGACGTCCCGACTCGTGCCATGGCCACACCCTGCCTTGTCATGTAACGTGCCGACTCGTGCCATGGCAATGCCCTGCCATGTCTTGATGTATCCTGACACGTGCCATGGCACTGTCCTGATGCGTCCGGACACATGCCATGGCCATGTCCTGACGCATCCTGACACGTACCATGGCCACGTCCTGACGCGTCCTGACACGTACCATGGCCATATCCTGCCATGTCCTGCGACGTCCTGACTCTTTCCATAGTCACGCCCTGCCATGTCCTGACGCGTCTTGACACGTGCCATGGCCATGTCAAGACACGTCCTGCGACGTCGCGACTCGTGCCATGGCCACACCCTTCGATTTGCTGTGACGTCCCGACTCGTGCCATGGCCACGCGCGCCATGTCCTGATGCGTCCTGACACGTGCCATGGCCATGTCCAGAAACGTCCTACATCGTCCCGACTCGTGCCATGGCCACGCCCTGCCATGTCCTGCGACGTCCCTACTCGTGCCATGGCCACGCCCTACCATGTCTTGACGCGTCCTGACACGTGCCTTGGCCAAGTCCTGCGAGGTCCCATCTCGTGCCATGGCCACGCCCTGCCATGTCCTGCGAGATCCCGTCTGGTGCCATGGCCATATCCTGCCATGTCTTGCGACGTCCCGACTCGTGCCCTGGCAACGCCCTGCCACGTCCTCACGCATGCCATGGCCATGTCCTGCGACGTCCTTACTCGTGCCCTAGCCACGCCCTGCCACGTCCTGACGCTTTCCATGGCCATGTCCTAACGCGTCCTAACACGTACCATGGCCATATCGTGCCATGTCCTACGACGTCGTGACTCGTGCTATGGTCACGCCCTGCCATGTCCTGACGCGTCCTGACACGTGCCATGGCCATGTCCTGACACGTCCTACGACGTCCTGACTCGTGCCATGGCCACACCCTGCCTTGTCCTGTGACGTGCCGACTCGTTCCATGGCCACGCCTTGCCATGTCCTGATGCGTCCTGACACGTGCCATAGACATGTCCTGAAACGTCCTGCGACGTCCCGACTCGTGCCATGGCCATTTCATGCGAGGTCCCGACTCGTGCCATGGCCATGCCCTGCCATGTCATACGACGTCCCGACTCGTGCCATGGCCACGCCCTGCCATGTCCTGCGACGTCCTTACTCGTGCCCTTGCCACGCCCTGCCATGTCCTGATGCGTCGTGACATGCGCCATGTCCATGTCCTGATGCGTCCTGACACGTGCCAAGGCCATGTCCTGACACATCGTGACACGTACCACGACCACTTCCTGACGCGTCCTGACACGTACCATGGACATATCCTGCCATGTCCTAACTCATGCCATGACCACGTCCTGAGGCGTGCCATGGCCATGTCCTGACACGTCCGGTGACATCCCGACTCGTGCCATGGCCGCGCACTTCCATGTCCTGAGACGTCCCGACTCGTGCCCTTGCCACGCCCTGTCATGTCCTGATGCGTCCTGACAAGTGCCATGGCCATGTCCTGATGCGTCTTGACACGTGCCATGGCCATGTCCTGACGCATCCTGACACGTACCATGGCCACGTCCTGACGCGTCCTGACACGTACCATGGCCATATCCTGCCATGTCCTGCGACGTCCTAACTCGTGTCATGTCCACGCCCTGCCATGTCCGTACGCGTGCCATGGTCATGTCCTGCGACGTCCTGACTCGTGCCATGGCCACACCCTGCCACGTCTTGACGCATGCCATGGCCATGTCCAGACGCGTCCTGACACGTACCATGGCCATATCCTGCCATGTCCTGTGACGTTCTGACTCGTGGCATGGCCACGCCCTGCCACGTCCTAACGTGTCCTGACATGTGCCATGGCCATGTCCTGACACGTCCTGCGAGGTCCTGACTCATGCCATGGCCCCACCCTGCCATGTCCTGCGACGTCCCGACTCGTTCCATGGCCACGCCCTGTCATGTCCAGATGCATCATGACACATGCCATGGCCATGTCCTGATGCGTCCTGACACGTGCCATGCCCATGTCCTGACGCATCCTGACACATACCATGGCCACGTCCTGACGAGTCCTGACACGAACCAAGGCCATGTGCTGACGCATCCTGACACGTACCATGGCAACGTCCTGACGCGTCCTGACACGTACCATGGCCATATCCTGCCATGTCCTGCGACGTCCTAACTTGTGCCATGACCACGCCCTGCCACGTCCTGACGCGTGCCATGGCCATGTCCTGCGACGTCCTGACTCGTGCCATGGCCACACCCTGCCACGTCTTGACGCGTGCCATGGCCATGTCCAGACGCGTCCTGACACGTACCATGGTCATATCCTTCCATGTCCTGCGACGTCCTAACTCGTGCAATGGCCACGCCCTGCCATGTCCTGACGCGTCCTGACATGTGCCATGGCTATGTCCTGACACGTCCTGCAAGGTCCTGACTCGTGCCATGGCCACACCTTGCCATGTCCTGCGACGTTGCGACTCGTGCCATGGCCACGCCCTGCCATGTCCCGACGTGTCCTGATACGTGCCACGGCCATGTCCTGAAACGTCCTGCGACGTCCCGACTCGTACCATGGCCACGCCCTGCCATGTCCTACGACGTCCCGACTCCTGCCATGGCCACACCCTATCATGTCCTGATGCATCCTAATACGTGCCATGGTCATGTCCCGATGCGTCCTGACACGTGCCATGGCCATGTCCTGACACATCCTAACACGTACCATGGCCACGTCCTCACACGTCCTGACACGAACCATGGCCATATCCTGCCATGTCCTGCGACGTCCTGACTCGTGCCATGACCACGCCCTGCCACGTCCTCACGCGTGCCATGGCCATGTCCTGCGAGTCCTGACTCGTGCCATAGCCACGCCCTGCCACGTCCTGACGCGTTCCATGGCCATGTCCTAACGCGTCCTGACACGTACCATGGCCTTATCTTGCCATGTCCTGCGACGTCCTGACTCGTGCCATGGTCATGCCCTGCCATGTCCTGACGCGTCCTGACACGTGACATGGCCATGTCCTGACACGTCCTGCAACGTCCCGACTCGTGCCATGGCCACACCTTGCCTTGTCCTGTAACGTGCCGACTCGTGCCATGGCCACGCCCTGCCATGTCCTGATGCATCCTGACACGTTCCATGGCCATGTCCTGATGCGTCCTGACACATGCCATGGCCATGTCCTGACGCATCCTGACACGTACCATGGCCACGTCCTGACTCGTCCTGACACGTACCATGGCCATATCCTGTTGTTAGGACCCTAACTTTGAAAGTCGGCGAAGGACGGGCGGCAGCATGGTATGGCATGCGCGCCAATGGACGGTAAGTCGATATGCTAGTATGTGCAAGTAAAGGCCAAGACCTTGGCGCGCAAAGGTTTGCTTGGAAGGGCTTGACAAGGCAGTATCGGCAAGGACGGGCAGCAGCATGGCATGGCATGCGCGCCAAACGGATGTGCAAGCAAGGCCAAGACCTTGGCATGGGCAAGGTTTGCTTGGAAGGGCTTGAAAAGGCAATGGACGGGCGGCAGCATGGCATGGCATGCGCGCCAATATCAGTGGGTCGACGGGCTGGAACGGGCAAGCAAGGCCAAGACCTTGGGGCGGACAAGGTTTGCTTGGAAAGGGCTTGACAAGGCAGCATCGGCAAAATGGGGCGGCATGGCACGGCATGCGCGCCAAAGACAGTCGGCATGACATTGGTCGGGACAGCTAAATGCGGGCTAAGCTAAGGCAAAGCGGAAATGCGGGTTGACGGCAAAGGCTTTCAATAGCCAAGGCAAGGCTATAGGAAAGAAAATACAAGTGATGGCACGAGGGAAATGAGGCAGACATGAGGGAAAGGAACATGGCAACGGACAAGGGCCAAAGGCAGTGTGCGCACGGTGTATGGGCGCCGGGCAGTGTGCGGGAAATATGCTGACAGCGAATTGCGCCGGCATTGGTATGGGACAATGTCAAATTAACTAAGGCATGGCTCGAGCATCCTTAGGGCGGAATGTAGCTGGTCCGAATTGCACATGAGAAGCACATGGAAGCGGTTGGCAGGAGTTCCTTGTTTGTAGGCCATGATCTCCCATGTTCCCCATTATCCCCATTATCTTGTAATGCTTGTATAATGCCCCATTTCGTGAGTAGTGGATCCTAAGTGGCTGGGGTTGTCAGCCACACGTTAGGAACGTGGGATAGCTTAGTGGGAGAAAGCGGTTGGCCGAAAATGTGCATGTGCTGCCAAGTGAAGGGTTCCTATGTGCTATAAATAGGACCCTTAGGCTTAGGCAGAAATTAGTCAAGTAATTCGTGCGTATTTGCTTGCTGGGAAACACGAGGGAAACGTGAGGAGTTCTAATTGTTTCAGGCAAAAGGGGACTTGGGTTGTGGGACAATCCGAGTGTTGGGCCAAGATTGACAAGGTCATCTTAGTCGGAGAGTGGGCTGTGAGCGGCATTGTTCATAGCAAGAGTGAGGGTCCTTTGTATTATTTTCCATATTAATATAAAGGTTGGGAAATTGTTCCCGTATATGCTTGTCTCATTTAAATTCTGTTTTGCTGCCCAAATTCGTCTAAGACCAAACTTGTGTGCGATTGGCAAGTTTTGGGGGAAGGCTGAGTCAGGCAAGGCTTAACTGCCGCACGGAGGCGAAACCTCGGCCAGGATTTAAGTGGCCATAATCGACCCCGTGACAGTTGGTATCAGAGCGCGGTTGAAGGCAGATCGTGTTGCAGCGGAGATACGACGTGCCATAGCAAGTTGTGGCAGTGACGGAACGGTCAGTGGCAGATTACGTTGAAATTTTTTAAAACATGGCAGGAGGGCACAAATGCGGAGCTGCGTCAAAGAGTTGAGCAGTAGGAAACACTAGTTGGGCAAGCTCTTGAGAATGATGATTCTTCTGTTCTTGCGAGAATGGCGTGGTTGGAGGCAGATTATGCGGCGAGGCACGAGACAACGCTGGCAGAAATGGCCTTGGTACGCCAAGAGAAGGAAGAGTTGCGACGAGAAGTGGCTGATCTTCGAAGGGCATTACAAGATTCTGCCCCTAGAACGGATGAGCGCACTAAGTTGAAGATTCCAGAGCCGAAGCCTTATGGTGGTGCAAGAAGTGCCAAGGAACTGGAAAATTTCCTTTGGGACGTGGAGCAGTATTTCCAGGCTGCACGTATAGCCGATGCCGATAAGGTGGTGATCACACCCATGTACTTGACAGATGATGCAAAGGTGTTGTGGTGTACACGAAGTGCGGATGGAGAAGGTGCTGGACTGCCAAGAATTGAAACTTGGGAGTTGATGAAGAAGGAATTAAAATCCCAATTCCTTCCAACGAATTCATCGTGGATGGCACGCGATGGGCTGCGTCACTTGAAGCAAAGTGGCACGGTGAGGGAGTATGTCAAGGAATTTTCATCCTTGATGCTCAATGTGAGTAATATGGCAGAAGAAGACAAGCTGCATTACTTCATGAGCGGGTTGAAGAGTTGGGCGCAATTGGAGTTGAGAAGGCAAAATGTGCAATGCCTCTCTACTGCCATTGCGGCCGCAGATGCGTTGGCAGACCTGAAGATAGGTGGGGAACCTATGGATACTTCGCATTCAAAGGCCGACGGAAGGAAGGCAAGGGAATGGAAGGGAAACGGGAAGGGCCAAGCGTCTGGAAGTGGTGAACTTGCCGACACTGTGAGACGAGAACTTCACAAGGGCAAGGAGGGAAGCAGCAAGTTTGATGGCTGTTTCACTTGTGGTGGTCCGCACTTGAAAAGGAACTGTCCAGTGCAGGCTAAGATAAATGCAGTACTAGCGGCACAGGGACAGGACAAGGTGGCGGAGGATGATGAACCAGAAGGGGGGTATGTCAATGACCCTCCGAGGTACGTCAATTGAGACGACTCGACGAGGACGTCGATTTCAAAGGGTGTGGGTGGTTTGTTAGGACCCTAACTTTGAAAGTCGGCGAAGGACGGGCGGCAGCATGGTATGGCATGCGCGCCAATGGACGGTAAGTCGATATGCTAGTATGTGCAAGTAAAGGCCAAGACCTTGGCGCGCAAAGGTTTGCTTGGAAGGGCTTGACAAGGCAGTATCGGCAAGGATGGGCGGCAGCATGGCATGGCATGCGCGCCAAACGGATGTGCAAGCAAGGCCAAGACCTTGGCATGGGCAAAGTTTGCTTGGAAGGGCTTGACAAGGCAATGGACGGGCGGCAGCATGGCATGGCATGCGCGCCAATATCAGTGGGTCGACGGGCTGGAACGGGCAAGCAAGGCCAAGACCTTGGGGCGGACAAGGTTTGCTTGGAAAGGGCTTGACAAGGCAGCATCGGCAAAATGGGGCGGCATGGCACGGCATGCGCGCCAAAGACAGTCGGCATGACATTGGTCGGGACAGCTAAATGCGGGCTAAGCTAAGGCAAAGCGGAAATGCGGGTTGACGGCAAAGGCTTTCAATAGCCAAGGGAAGGCTATAGGAAAGAAAATACAAGTGATGGCACGAGGGAAATGAGGCAGATATGAGGGAAAGGAACATGGCAACGGACAAGGGCCAAAGGCAGTGTGCGCACGGTGTATGGGCGCCGGGCAGTGTGCGGGAAATATGCTGACAGCGGATTGCGCCGGCATTGGTATGGGACAATGTCAAATTAACTAAGGCATGGCTCGAGCATCCTTAGGGCGGAATGCAGCTGGTCCGAATTGCACATGAGAAGCTCATGGAAGCGGTTGGCAGGAGTTCCTTGTTTGTAGGCCATGATCTCCCATGTTCCCCATTATCCCCATTATCTTGTAATGCTTATATAATGCCCCATTTCGTGAGTAGTGGATCCTAAGTGGCTGGGGTTGTCAGCCACACGTTAGGAACGTGGGATAGCTTAGTGGGAGAAAGCGGTTGGCTGAAAATGTGCATGTGCTGCCAAGTGAAGGGTTCCTATGTGCTATAAATAGGACCCTTAGGCTTAGGCAGAAATTAGTCAAGTAATTCGTGCGTATTTGCTTGCTGGGAAACACGAGGGAAACGTGAGGAGTTCTAAGTGTTTCAGGAAAAAGGGGACTTGGGTTGTGGG